>CAEGAD010039883.1:0-83672 GCA_903067055.1 Poeciliopsis paucimaculata | reverse complement strand
CTTTAGAGCTTTTAAGATGTCTTTTTCTTTTATCTGTAGTGAGGACTAAATTATAACTACCACAATTTATTCTCACTTTGAATGACCAAAATCAAACACATGTGTTACACATGGTGAGAACATCACAGGTTGGCATTTTGTGGGAGTTTTGCCCTTTTCAAGCCTCAAACATTCAGCTTGGTGTGATACTGACTGCTGAAATGAGAGTGAACACCAGGGGAAGATCAAAAGAAGACTGTTATTACATTTTATTTTTGCATTACACTAAATCAAGTTAGTCATTGTGTACAAAATATGAGTGATGCACTTGTTTTCCAATAATTACTCTGTTAGCTGTAGATGCAACACAGTTAACCTTTAAAAAATGGATCTACTCCTTTTTATAATCCGCTGCATTGCTAATTTTTTCATATTTTATTTTCTTTTTGGCAAAAGAACACCAAGTATCTTCTGGTACTGATTCCAGTTTCTGTAATTCTGCGTGTAGTTCTGAGCGTGACCAGCTGGGGCAAACATGGCGCTGTAACGCGTAGTGGTCACCCGCAATAGCTTCCTGTGACGTCAGCTCGCTCCTGCTCTGTAACGTTTTATTTTTTAATGTCTTTTCTTTAAATATACTGTCATTATTTTCTGAATGTATCCTTGCCTTTTGTGTCCCTGGGTCGACATGAGCTTTGTTTAGTAGTCTGTGGAAAAGTAAGGCGTCAGATTTGCGGCATTTCCTGACGGCTAGCTAGCTGAGCTATTGCTAGGTAACGTTATCTGTCAATGGTTTGTGAGTGACAGCAGCTAACCCGGGTGCTACAGTCATTACTGGAGTGCGGTACTTTACACAACAAGGCTGTCTGACTCAAACTGGGACACAAGTACCTCCAGTTCGTCCCGTTAGACTATAAATACACCTGCCTAATATTTGATCTGAAACGCCTAAGTTGATAATAATATGTAAAATGTTTGGTGTGGGTTTTTTTTTTTTTTTTTTTTCCATGAATGGGGTTTATGTTTCATGTTTATTACGTAAAAAATTCTGTCTTTTATTTTTTATGCTCTTTTGGTCACACTTTAAGGTTTCAGACAATTGACTAATTTTAATACCACACAAAGGAAATTTAGAACGCAGATTTAAAATGTTGATTTCTTTTCTCAAGTGCAAAAATCTATCCAAACCCCCCTGATCCTAAGTAATAAAGTAGTTTCTCACTAAACCTAAAACCTGCTACCTGTTTTCCAACCAACCTTAGAGAAATATGGTGCACCAGATTTTATTTATTTTTTTTCTTCAGAATTCTTTTAATTAAACTCTAAAATACTCTATTTGGTCCAAAGGGAAATTAAATGTCTTTCTAACTCATATCTTCAAGAATCTTCAGAGTTGTTGAGGAAGTTGATGGTGTGTGCAGAAGAGTGGTAGAGTGGTCAAAAATGTATTCTTACTGGTTGCTCTTACTGTAGTTCATTTGAGTCACAAAGACAGAATGGTTTTATAACCCTTTCCAGACAGTGCATTAGGACCATTAGGACCATTGTACATAGAAGAAAAACAAAAAAGCAGTAAATGTCTGCCAAAAATTTCTTGAAAAAATTTTGAAATTTCTGAGTTTTCAAACTCAAAAATTCTCTAGAAAATGTCTTTAATTAATAAGAAAAAAATTGTATGTTTTATGGCAAAAATTTACCCCTCCTTTTTTTTTTTCTTTGCAGTGCCCCTAAATTGGCGTTGCAGATATATGTCAAGAAGCCTCTCATGTCATTATTATTTTTTCTTCATAGGACCTGGTGTCTGTAGCTTTTCTCCCTTAATCTAAATAGATTAAATAATTATTCCAAAGCACTATTTGTTTTTCAGGATGGAGAACTCAGAGGCTGGTCTGTCATCGAGGTCTCTTCCAGCGTTGGACCGGAGCGTGTCGAGATCCTCCGGCTGTCCTGATCAGCAGCCGGACTCGACCAGGTCATCGAAGCACAGGGACCAAACGTCCAGGTCACCTAGGAGACGGAAGGAGGGGAAGAGGTCACAGCAGCGGGTGGATGATCACGAGCAGCGACTGTGGGAGATGGAGCGGCGGAGGTTGCCAGGCCAACACGAGCACTTGGAGCCCGCCGGTTCATTGTGCGGCGCAGCGGAAAGCTCTCCTAAGAGGTCTGTGCGCCGGGTAGCTCGGTTTCTGCTGCTCCAAAAATGAGGTGATGTTTAACTCCTCCTTTTTTTATCCTCCTCCTCATAGGAGAGCTCACTTTCTGCATGGACCGTATCCAGCCACTCACTTTGGACCCAAAGCCTGCATTCTCCCCAACCCAACTTCAGTCATGTAAGCAAGAGGCTGCGTAATAAGCTGAACTTTGTGTACACTGACTGCTTGTTAGATCAATGACACAGAGAAGTTTGTGCAACTGAGTTAGATAAGAGAAAGTAAGAACGTGCTTGGCTCGTTTTAAAGTAGTCTGGTTAACTTTACCGTCAGCTGTTCTGAAATTATTTGGGTCTGAACACATACAGGTGGAATAATCTTTACAATGCCTGCTGTTTACCACACAAAGAAGAGGAAAGACAAATGGTAAAAGGAGGAGAAGACATTTTTATTGTTATATTTGGAATTTGACCCTGATCCTCTGCTGTAGCTAAGAGTCACAGTAGTTAATGAACGACTTTGCTGCTCAGAAATGTGGAATAATCTTTATTTAATTCAGAAAATATGGTATGTGTGGAACATTTGCTCTAGTAGTTTATATTTTTCTGTTTGTGTCTTGTTGCTGACAAAGGATGTTGCGCTGTATATTTCTGTGTTTGTTTTCTTGTGTGTGTGTGTAATATTTTCCCTACATGTCCCAGGCACATCCAGGACCCGGTAAGTCAGAGGCTCACCTGGAACAAAGCTCCGGTCAACGTGCTCGTCATCAGGAAGATCAGGGACGAGAGTCTGGTCGAGCCTTTCAAAGAGCTCTGCAGGTTTCTAGTAGAGGTACGAGACTAATGTGCGATCAAACCCGCAGCGGTTAACTCAAGTACTGTGTAAATATGCAGAGCTCTGAAAAGTATTCACACACTTTGCACTTTTTCACCTCTTATTACGTTGCAAAAACAGATTTTAATGTTTTTAATGGGGGATCTAATGCCATAGGCCAGATAGAGTGACATAATTGTGAAATGGAAGTAAAAAATTGTAATGTGTTTTGCATTTTTATTTCTTCGTTTTTCTTCTATTTCATAGTTATGCACTACTTTGTGTTGGATTACCAAAGGAGTCAGCAATATTTTTTATTCAAACAGCCACTTTTCCCTCGGCTGCAACAAAATAAAACCTTCCTAAAACCACAAAAAATGATTTTCTAAATATATACTACATACAATGTTTTATTAATGAAAGCTAACAAAATTAAACTAAAATGTATTTCTATTTACAGATATTAAAACAAAATTATCAGCTATTACAAGAGGAGAAAAAAATGTTATATATGGAAAATTAAGGAAACATTTTGAACTTTTAGAAGCCTGTTGTAGATATTGTATGCAGATTTTGCAGAACAACATCTAAAATTACCATCTCTAATTACATCCATAATCAAAATCTTTTCCTTTTTGGTTTTGTAAGTGCCACTATGGACTCCTCATTCACATACAATCCAGCAAGAAACGAAATGCAGTGCATACAGTAGTGTTTTCTGGTTTCATATTCTATGTAAACCATACAGTTAAGTTTATGTCAGCTTGGCACATTGACATAACATTCCCAGTTAAAATCTGGTGCAGTTTAATAAAAGAAGTAAATCTAAGATATATACTCAAACACCAATATATGCTTTATTAAAAGGTAGAATGGATTTTCTAAACCCTTACATGCATGTTATATACACAACAAAGACACAACATATTAGTACTGTTGAAATGAGACAAGATACAAGAGCTTGTTTAAAAAAAATAAATCTTAAATTTGATTTTTTTTAAAAAAAGTGCTAGATCTACTGGCAGATTATTCCATTCATAATATGGTAAAAATGTTTTGTTAAGAGTGAAACTGTAACTTTTTTGTCAATATTAAGGAATTATTGACTTAAAACAAGCTCCTATATCTCTGAAATTTTACCTGCAAGTTAGTTTTGTCTTATTTCAAGTGTACGAAAACATCTGCATTACAAACTAGACAAAATACCTTTTTATGCACCATGGTGGGGTACTTTATACAAGCTTTTTGAAGCGCCACCTTAACATTTGGAGGTGATTACTTCATCACTTTTTGCTTTTTATTTGAATATCTGGAAAGAATCTTCTGTTCCTTCTTTGAGAAGAGTCTCCCTGCCAAGCGCAGAAGGTTAAACCTCTTTGCCTTCACTGAACATGAGTTCCTGTGGTGCCAAAGAGCAGCAGGTCTAACCACCATCAATCCAGGAAATGTTTCAGACAAGCAGAGGAACACTCCAGTCTGGTCTCCTGCAGCGGCAGCGTATTTTAACCACATGTTTGTAAAACCAGACGTTCAGAGCCGACCTGCAGGTCGACATGTTTGTATTTCTTCCAAACACCACCACTCTGAGCCGCAAGCTAACGGTGCGCGATTCGGTGTTGTGGCTAAAGTATGTGTTTGTGCTTCAGGAGAAGCAGATGATGGTGTATGTGGAGCGCAGGGTAGCAGACGACGCCACGCTGTCGAAGGACGAGGCCTTCGGCTCCATCCGCAATCAGCTCTGCACCTTCAGAGAGGGTGAGACATCTGTGCGTCTCACAGAAAAGCCATGCAAGCTGTCTGTAACAATAACATGGCGCAACACCGCCATGCAAAAATATCCACTTCAAAGATTTCTGCTGATTATATCTCTGTACAAATGTAAATATAAATGATGCTGCGTGACATTCAAATCAGAAAATTGTTATAATTATACTGCTCTTATTTAAATATTTTACAGAATTAGCACATTTAGAAGCACCCCTAAATTAACTTTATGCATGTTTTGTCTTTTTGTTTGATGGTGTTACTGATAAATAATCACCAGTTTCTCGTTTTGTTTATTCTCTTTTTGTGGGGTTGTTTGGTATTACGAGTGTTTAAACTTTGTGTCATAATAGTTTATTTCTTATAAAAAGGATCTACAGTTTCTTCCTGTTTTGTCTTAAGCCAGAGATAAAAGTAAACACATTCTCTTTTTTATTTACATTATCTCGAGGATTGATTTCTAAATAAAGCCAAATACAAATGTGAGCTTTTTAAAGGTGGATTTTATTGTAATAATTAACGTTACTGGTGAATATATGAGTAACACAAATTTTATATCAGTAGTAAAGAAGGATTAAATTTCTGTATCCATGAAAGAAAGTAAAAAGAGGGCGGACCAAAATGTTATCAGTTTGCTTGAGTGTAATTTAAACATACAGAATCATAAATAAGTATTTACACCCCTTGATCGTTTCCTCATTTTGTGACATGAAAACCATCAAAACGTGCGAAAGTATTGCAATAGTGACACTGCTTTAAAGGCAAACAGTGCTTTGCTTTTAAAGCAATTTTGCTCTTTTTATTGATTTAATTTTGATAATAGTAATAATGACAATTGGACACTCAGCATCAGAATAATTACCAACTTCTTGCCAATGTACACCTATAAACTGCTTCTACATACCAGTCGTAATCAACCAAATTCTGCTTTTTGTGATTAAAAAAACGACAAAAACCTCCTTATAAATTTTAAAACTAATTATTATAATAAAATTATAGTTAAATAAAATGTTTAATATAAAAGTAGAGGTGATAAAACCTCAGGTTTTGTTCAAATGTAAGCGTTTTTGGCCTTATGGGTATTTACACTGGATCTTTTCGTTCTAACATGGATCTGACGCCAAATAAAACCTTGGCTCCTCTTTTTATTTAATGTTTTAAAAGCAAAATAAAGTTATCAAAGATCAGAAATTGGTTTTAACATTTTGCATCTGATTTGGGGAAAATATAGATCAGATTTTTACCAGTTTAAGTATAAGTCTAAGTATTTTTAAGGTGTCAAAACAAGAAAAGAAATAATCTTTTTTCCCCACTGCCTGACTGGAAGCCATTTTCACCATTGTGTTATTTTGTGATTTGTGGGAGAATTTGAAATGTTCAAGTTTTTAGTTGAAAAAAATTAATAACTAATTTTTCCAACTTGGTGGTTGAACGCAGTGAAGATGAGTTTGATGTCGTTCCCAAATCCAAAATTCAACATCACAATGACAAGTTTTATTTGTAATGTTTGTGACTTCAGGTTATGACGATATCTCTGACTGCATCGACCTGATCATTTGTCTGGGTGGCGATGGGACGCTGCTTTATGCCTCTTCTCTCTTTCAGGTATTGATACTTTGATAAAATGAGATGGATGCAAGATTTTATTGACTGCTGTAAGAAAAACATGCAGTATTGATGTATATTTATCTCTTTAGTTGACAAGATTAACAATTTTAATCAAGTTTAAAGAGTTTTTATCTCAGTTTTCGTGAATCAGAAAGTTTCTCAACTTTCTGATGCTTTGATTTCTGGTTTGAGTTTTTCATGTTTATCATAATTTTTCTTTAGCCTAAAATAGCATTCAGAAGATGTTATTGCAAAAGGAAAGCAATCTGAAGAAAAGCCAATTAAGTTACAATAAAGGAGATCTTTTCAGAAACCTAATTACTGAGTAATTATGCTATAAAATCACTTTTTCTACATTTTTCTCCGGATCAAATTAAGTTTAGGAAACTTCTCTTGTTTAAAACTTAGTTTAGCACATCACATAACCCACTCATTTTACTTTCTGCATTTTAATTATGTCTCTCAGAAGTTTTGCATGTTTCTTGTGCATCACTTATCATCACAAATGTGGCAGAAATGTTTTAGTTAAAAATATTTTCACAGCAACTGAATTTGGACAGATTTTGCTGATATTCTATACTGAAGATTCTCTTGTTCAGAAAAATTTTGACGCAGACAGATTTCCTGTTTCTTCCTCTGCAGGGCAGCGTACCGCCAGTGATGGCGTTCCACCTCGGCTCTCTGGGTTTCCTGACTCCCTTCAAGTTTGAGTCGTACAGAACCGAAGTGGCCAAAGTGTTGGAAGGTAAAGCAAAACTATCCGTGAAACTGTAAGCAACCTGTTCAACCAAGACGCACAAATCTAAGGAATTAGGTGTGTTGTGCTGTGGTCAAAGGGAACGCGGCCATCACTCTGCGCAGCCGTCTGAAGGTGAAGGTGGTGAAGGATATGCTTCAGAGGACGGGGCAGCAGCCGGAGAGCAGAGAGATGGAGCACAACGGCCTCCTTCCTCATGGACACACCAACAGCGAGGCTGGGAAGGTTACCCTGCAGCTACAGGTGAGAGGTCGCTGTTTACATACTGAGCTTGTTTAATGCAATGTTTTTGTTTCATTTTTAATGAGAAAATTAGGATAACATCAGTGTTTCTTGGCTTCACATCTCAAAAAGGGAGAATAAATTGTTTTATTTTTAGATATATTAGCACCAACATTGGTATCGGTCGATATTAGTGATGTTTTAACATATCGGTATCAGTCTGGTAAATAAAAGCTGGCAGATATTAACAACAAATGTTGGTTAATATCATCTTGTTACCATTTGTTTCTGACCATTTTCTTTACAAAAGTGTTGAAACATTAGAGAGATATATGCAAAATGGTAAATATTGGTGATTTAGATTATCGATTATTTGAAAAAAGAAGAAAATCAGCACATTCTGCATATTTTTTATTTACCCATTTAAGCTTTTTAATACAATATTGCACATATATTAGAAATGCAAATGAACAAATAATTAAACTACTTTTTTAACAGAAGAAAATTAACATTTTATTGCCTAAAATGCAGTTCCACAGCACTCCTTTAGTGTGGAATTGATCATTTGTAGCAAATAATCGTCAGCAGTAAGAACAATGCTTCTAACAGCAACATGAGCAAAGCTCAGCACTTTCTGCTTTACTTTACGTCAATGTAGTACAGGGCTGATTTGTTAATTATTTATTCTATTAATTGATGATTAATTAGATAGCAAAAGGCGCTTTTTAGGAGAAATGTTTATTTTTTTACAGGATTTGAACCTGGTAAAGCTAAAACTATGCCACTAGAGTAGTTCTGGGTGGAACATATTTACAGAAAGACATTTTTTCCCTTAATTTAAATCCAAAATGTATATTTCTTAAACAGTTTTGGTTTAATTTCTGCTCTGAGTGTGTTGTTTTTTAAGCAAATGACCTTTTTGAGACTGATTACTCCTGTTAACGATTCATCAGTTACTAAATTAGTTGACAAATATCTCAATAAGAGATTCATCACAATTAATCGGATTAATCGTTTCAGCGCTTCTGACATCCAGGCTAAAAGACAGGAATATTAATGAGTAATTGCAAACATGTAACTGTTCCCTACTTTTCACTTCATTAACAATTTCCATATCATTTAGATGGCCGTTTTTACCATCAACCCATGATGGTAAAACAGCCACGATGTTGCAGTTTGTTGTTGGGATTAACCCACATTTGCAATACTCTTCTATTTGTGCTCTAAATTCATTATTTGGCATCTTAGATACTAAGTTATTTATCTGGTTTGGGCACTAAAGATGGTGAAAGTCCATCCAGCTGGCCAAATATTTTTTCTTCAAGCAGAATCTGAATGTATTGGAGCTGTAACCTAACAACTTTGCCTTCTCTAATCTGATCTCTGGCTTGAAAAAGGAAGTATGGCGTGTTTTTGTGCAAAGGCACGTTTTGTCCATGAGCCACCTGCTGTGGGAGTGAGTGTTTCCTCCACCCAAATTGATAAATCCAGGAATGAATGTCAGATGTTTGATTAAAAAGGCCCCTTGTTATTCCTTGTAATTGTGAAAATGTATTCCTGATTTTTCCTCTTGTTTTGTTCTTTGCCTTCACTTGATCTGGACGAACCACATGGCAAAAGAAATGCATTATGTGCATTTTTGAAGAGTCGTAGCTCCTTATTCCACAGGTGCTTTGCGTGTTTATTTGTAATTATAATGACTCACGGAGCACAGCTGCGAGCGGTCCTCCTCCTGTTGCCGTGTTGACCTTCTCTCTCTCCACATTTTAAGTCTCTTTAGCTGCTGGAACATCGTCCACAGATCGTCTGCAGCTTTTAGTGATTTATCTCAGACTGTAAGCTGATCTATCTCTGCTGCTGCCTAGCAACTAGCAAAACTTTTCCTCCTTATGTTGCTGACTCTTATGGCAACTTTTTCTAACTATGTTCACACTTACAGAGCCCTGCAGCACACATGGGGAAAATTTTTTCTTTTGCGTTCTCTCGCAATACTTTTGCATTATCTCACAAAAGGTTTTGCGTTCCCTCGCAAAGGTTTTTCCATGAACATTAATATCTCTTTGTGAAAGATCTGAAGTTTTATATATTTTTCCTTAGAATAGAAAGGCACCATAAACCTATGATATAAACAGAAACTTTCTGTAACTTTCTGTAGGTGAGAAATAAATAAAAATACATCCTAATTTGAACTATTTCTGAGTTACGATTGTGGGGTAATAAGTCATCTGACAGTTTTAATTGTCTCTGTTGTGCTGGTTGTTCACACTGTGGCCTGAAATGATTATAAGATTAGAAAATAATATGTTAAAATGCTGCATAGAATAAGTAAAATAAATGTCTAAAAACAACAAAACAAAAATTTCCGTACTTTGTAGCCTGACTTTTAGTCCAACAGTGTGTAAACTTACAGTTTATCGTTATTATCTACACACTTCTGATTTAAAATGGTATTACACAATATACACCATTTAGCTCGACAGGTTAAATGGTGTATATTTAACCTGTCGAGGTTAAATATATGGAATTAATTATTGAATGCAGACTTGATATATTTTCAATGGGGGTCCCCTTTGAAGCTCAAAGGGATTAAACAGGACCACTATGCTGTTGTCTGTTCAGCCTTTCTGTTATCCGCTAAAAGTCTTGCTCTCATTAAGCCTTAAATGACTTGACATGTTGCTAAAAACAGCTTTTAAGATGGATGGCTTTTTAGTACTTTGTGTTTTCGTGGAATTATTAACGCTGAAAATCACTGCATTTGAGCTGATCATCGGTTTAAGCTTCAGACCAATGTGTTCCCAGTCACTCGTGGTTTTCTCTGTGCATATCTAACGATTGAGAGTTAATTTGGTGTTTTGTCAGTTTCTGCGCTCGCACACCTGTCTGAGTTTTGTCAGTTTCTACTTTATTGTCGCAGTTCTTTTTACTGCAGAATAAATGCAGAACCTTTCTTTGAATCCAATAACCTTTTGGTTCAGCTCCTCTGATCCTGCGGTTTCGTGACAAGAGCTCATGCGACCGCAGGCTGACGGAGCGAGCTGTTGGGATTTCAATGTTAACCTCAGAAGCGTTTGTGTGCGCACGCAGAACATATGTATGGGTCAGCGAGGGAACATCCACCGGTCTCCATGATGACCGTCATAACAAAGCTCAACGGAGAGAACGCTGGATGTTGTGAAGTTCTGTTGAGCCCGTTTCCATGGAGACAGTGGCGTCAAAAGCGGAGTCGTCACCAAATGGGTATTTAATGATTCCTGATGCTCTCAGTCTGGCACAGAGTGTAACTAAACAACACGCCTGACTGCACGCGCTCGCACACCTGTCTGTGTTTTGTCAGTTTCTGCTCGGCTCCCTCCGCCCCATCGTCTCGCTCCAGAGGGGTTTTTCTTTCCTTTTTTTTTTTTTTGTTCTCATCAGTGAAGTACAGTGATAGATTGTTTTTACTGCTCTCTGAACCCCACTTACACCCTCCCATTGCCTCACGTCTGCCGTCTCCAGCAGGCAGGATGTTTGAGTTGAGCTCTGCTGACGTCAGCACATCTGCCAGACATCACAGCTCAGCGGTGCAGAATGCCGTGTGATGGAGGCGCAGAGCGTGATTTGTTATGCGGTGGGTCCGCTGTTGGTTTCCCTTGGGGCTGTAGGACTGTGGGTCTCAGTCTGCTGGTGGAGGGTTTGTTGTTTTCATTGACAACACGGATTAAACGTAACGTCTGTGAGAGGGGATTACACACCGCAGACTCCAGAGAATGTGCATCAGTATCTAATTATTCATGCAGCTTTTGTTTTCAGTTTAATAAATTAAATTTATGTAGTTTTAGCTGGGTTGTTTTTCAGCTGTGACACAGATGTTGCATTTAATAACATCTAAATGGCCCTTGAAACAGAGGGCCAATTAAGTCTTTAGAAACCTGGGAAAGAACTGACTTTAATTATTTTTTCCTCCAGGCTGAATAAGTTTGATAAATGCAGCGATTTTCTAGTGCAGATATCTTTGTATAGTTGAAATAATAATAATAATAAAAAAACAACTTATAAGTAACTTTAAAACTTATTTTAAGTAAATAATTCCTTAATATTGATTAAAAAAAAAAAAACGAGTTCTCCTCGCAGATTAGTTTACTAATATGTTGGGGAAAATGTGTTATAAGTAAAATAATTTGCCAGTTGAACTAGTAGTTTGTTGTAATCAATATTAAGGACTTCTTGACTTAAAAAAGCTCCCATCTCTTGCTGAAAAGTTACTTGTAAGTTAGTTTTTTCTTAATTCAAGTGTACTGAGATATTTGCACTAGAAACGGGACAAAAATACTTGATAAGATTTTGTGTTTTTGCAGTGGAGTTAAAAAACATAGAAAACAGATTAAGATTTCGCTTCTTACTTCATGGAACAAGAGAACAAAATCAGTTTTATTGTGGGATGATAATCAAAACTTAAGTTTTTGCTTCACTTTTTAATTCATTTTGCTTTGAGTGACAAACACACCCACACACACCCACACACACGCCCACACACGCACACACACACACACACACACACAAACAAAGAGATGCAAAAAATGTAGATTTACTGTTTTAATTTGGACTTTGGATGTTTTCCTTTCTGTTTTAAATTGCATTCACTGTTACTGAACTTGCTTTGAATTTTTGTTTTTGTTCGGACTTTAAAAAAGTTATTTAAACTTTATAATCTAATCCAGATTATTCTGGGTTTTATCTGACCCAGGTTGTGTAAATAAAAGACTATTTTAGTGCTGTGTTGTTTCTTAAATTGTGTGGCCAAAATAATAATAAAACTAATATATTTTGTATTCAAATATAAATAATGTCATCGTTTAATCATAAAAACTGATTAAATGAGTCGGGAAAAGTATGAAATAACTAAACGGTCATTTCTTTTTATCTCTTTACTAGAAGATTTATTGGCATAACAACCTTATTTTGCTCCAGTTTTACTCTGAGTCAAATTAATAAGCAAATTTAATGACAGTGAAGTCAAACCATAAGCACCAGCTGAAATCAGAGCGATTGTTAACAGATCATGTCTCCTTTTGTTAGCAGTGGTTACCTCCAGGGAAAAGCATGCAGCATCATTGCTTTGTGTCAAAATGACCTCAAATGGGAGGAGATTGCAGTCAGAAATATTTATTCTGGAACAACATCAAAAAGTTAAATGTGAGGATAAGAAGGAGATCCACAGTGTTTACACAAACATTTTAAAAGAAAATGCATGACAAGATCTGAATGATTACATTTGAAATGGAGAAGTATGGTTTACTTCTCTTCAAGTGAAACTTTACATAGCTGATTTTTAAAGTTATAATACTGTTAGACATTTATTAAATGCATAGAACTAGGTCTGCAACTATCAATTATTTTAATACTTGATTAATTTGTTGATTATTCTGATAATTAATTATATTTAAAAAAACGGCATTTTGTGCTATTTTTTTATTTAACCACTTAAGCCTTTTTTAATATAATATTAGATATACATTAAAAGATTCAATTAAGAAAATAAAAATTTTATTGCCTAAACTACCAAAACAGCATTCCTTAGTGAATTAAAAGTTGGTCAAGCTAAAACTATGCAATCGACAAAGATGCTTTTAATCTTCTGGAAAAGTATGAAATTACTGAATGTTTTTTTTACCTCTATCTATCTATCTATCTATCTATCTATCTATCTATCTATCTATCTATCTATCTATCTATCTATCTATCTATCTATACATATCTATACATATATATACATATATATACATATATATACATATAATCTGATTAATTGTTTCTGCTCTAGCGTCAGTGTCTCTGAATATTAAAACATTCTGGCTTCTGGCCTGTAGATGTCACTACAGTAACATATTTAACTATATACAGACTATTACACACACTGTAGCACAACAGTATTAAACAATCTGCATTTTAATCAGCCTTTCTGCATATGTTTGTTAAACCTCCAGACGAAAGGGTTTTGTGGTGTTTGTGTTCCTAAAGTCCTTCTAATTTGATGCAGGTGCTAAATGAAGTGGTGGTGGATCGAGGCCCGTCTTCCTATCTGTCTAACGTTGATTTGTACCTCGATGGGCGGCTCATTACTTCAGTCCAGGGAGACGGTGAGACGAGAAAACACCTTTTTTTTCTCTCTCTTTTTGTTCAGCTTCATCTCAAAAACAGAGTGAAAATGTCCGTGTCCTCCAGGGGTGATCGTGTCCACGCCCACCGGCAGCACGGCGTACGCAGCCGCAGCAGGAGCCTCGATGATCCACCCAAACGTCCCCGCCATCATGGTCACACCCATCTGTCCACACTCCCTGTCCTTCAGGCCCATCGTGGTTCCTGCTGGAGTGGAGCTCATGGTGAGACTCTGTGAACAAGGAAAGCAGAGGGAAAAGCAGGGCTTTTTATTTATTTACATATGGAAAAAGGAGAGATTTGGGAGAAAGGTTTGTGCTTTCAGATGGTATTCCATATCCCATTTCTCTAAAGTTTTAATTTCATCCAGTGCTCTAAGTGGGCCAGTCCGCAGCTTTATCACTTAAAAATGGAGAACTTAGCAAAGAATCAGGGCATGAAGACAGAAACTCCAGCTCTGAACAGAGAAAAATCAAGAGCTTACATCATTGGCAGATCAGGTGAAACACATAACATGAGAACATCTGGAGAAAACAACAAAATGCAGGAATAAACTAAGAAACTGAGTACGAAGGAAAGTATGGCAAGACCTTTCGAGCAATAATTAGTACAGGGGAATGAACAGAATATGGCAAGACCTGATCAGAAGTAAAAAAAACAGTAGATCATGACAGGAAAAACAATAATGCAACAAAAAAATATGAAAATAGATCTAACGAAAATAACTAATATGGCAGAAACTATGAAGTGTACAATCAAACCAAAAGCCAAAAAACCCAAAAGTCAACTGTCAATTACTGAGCTGTGGTTTGATACACAGGTGTATATAAAACATTACACATGTTTTGTTTGACATTAAGACGAGCGCTGCCACATCTTTCTTTTCATCTCTTCATCCATCTTCATCCTGCCATCCTCCATCTCTCCCTCTCTCTTTGTAAAGTCTTTAATGTTTATACTTTAAATGTCGACTGAAAAGGACTGAGAACGCGGAAGATTTTAGTCTCAGAACTTGTAATGATGGCATGAAAAATGCGTAGGAACCCTGTCCCACCTAATGTAGGAGTAGGATTGGACGATATAGCTGAAAAATGTAACACGATATAGGCATTTAATATCGGTCGATATCGATAGTGTTTATTAATAATAATTTAAGTGTTTATTTAACTCGCTCTGTGTTAAATAAACACCAGTTTGATGATTGATATACACCAAACTGGTGGTATGACCTTTCCTGGTTTTTCCACAGGCTGCTGAAGCCTTTCCCCTGCCTACATCCCCCAGAATGCTGTGTGGTTCTGGGATGGACTTCAGGAAAATTGTTGGTCATTCCATCAGACGTGTTATCGATTGATATTGCTATTAATTTATTGTCAGTAGAAATGCAAAGTTAGTATTTGCCTCAAACATTTCCGTCACTTTCAGGGATTTATAGGTTACTTTAAAAAGAGAAGATGTTCTGCGTTGAAACCTCTTTTTTTGTTTGCCAACAGATCACTCTGTCCCCTGAAGCCAGGAACAACGTCTGGGTGTCGTTTGACGGCAGGAGGAGACAGGAGATCCAGCATGGAGACTGGTACATTTTATACATCTCATCAATGCTCCTCGTCTGTTTCAGCTGTTCTCTTTACCCTCCTTCTGTTTTTTTTCCCCCCTGACAGCATCAAGATCACCACGTCTTGTTACCCCGTGCCGTCCATCTGCTGCCATGACCTGGTGTACGACTGGTTCGAAAGCCTGGCGCAGTGCTTGCACTGGAACGTTCGCAAGAGGCAGGCCCGACTCGCTGACGTCTCAGACTCTTCTGACACGGAGAACTGAAAGAAAGACGGCAGAGGAGATCAGGTTCGCTCCGAGATCTGATCAGAAAGCACCAGACTGTGACAGAGGCAGATCAGTGTAGCACAGCTGCCCTGTACAGGCTGTTATAGTGAGTTTACCCCTGAGTCATAATATCTTAATGGACACTGCGTTTTAATTTGACGTTTTTATGAGAGCATGCAGACACCTAATGCAATATGAGCATTGAGGAGATCATGGCCCTTCCCATACATAAAAAAACAGCATGCTATAGGAAAAACTTAGCATAAAAACAGCCTGAATAAATAAAACCTAAGTAGACTGAACTTCCTAGTACATGTAAATTTGTACATATAGATCTCTAGTTTAAATGTGTCTGTTATATTTATGTTCATATATGTCAACAAGTTGAAAACATTACTAACAATTATCTGAAGTTTGTTTTCCTGCAGCATCTAGAGCCGCCATTTTGTTTGCACTGTAGTTACGTTTGAAGCTAAAGCTGTACAGGACTGCAGCACAACTACATAGATATCTTGTTTATGAAACTGACAAATAATGATGCAGAAAGCCATAATGTGAAAATAAAAAGCCTGACAACTATTCTCTTTGTTAGCTTGATCTTTGCATGTTAAGTCTTTAAAAGAAGGATGAAAGTTGTTAGCAAAGCTATTTTGCAACTTTCTAGAATTGTTATGTAGCAAACCAGAGAGTGCAGCATGTGATGACATATTTGTTTTATCACAATGATATGCACATTCTACATATCACCAAAAAGTAAAATATTTTATATAGATTCATTACAGTTATTTCCGTTACATTTTCCTGTTTCACAGCTAAACAAAATTCTAAATGTTTTTAAGCTGTCTGGCTAATGGTAACTAAGACCTGAAGAAACTGACTGTTCACAGAAAGTTGAGTGGAAGGAAAATGTTTGCAAGAATAAATGACGAAGATCCAGAGTTTTCTGTAGATTCAGAAACAGCTGGAGGCAGGAGTGCCTGAACTGCCGCCACATAAATGCTTCCACAGGTTACATCTGTGGAAATTCAGCTTCTGAGTAGGAGTCATCAGATATTCTCAGTTTTCAAATTTTCTGGCTTGTGTCAGGACTTCAACAGGGAAGTATATGAATGGAAAGTTAAGTGGAAGTAAAAAGTAATAACTGAAAAGAATTTCTGAGAAGTAAATATTTGTTAATTACTAATAATAATTAAAATTAATAAAAATAAACTGATGAATGGATCCGAGTTTCATTACCTAAATAACATTTTTTTCAAGATATATTTGTATTACATCCTAAACTGACAAATAGTTTTGTTATAACCCTTACATTTTCCCCACAGAAACAGAAACTACACACAATCTCTTGATGCTTTCTAGGTTTTTATTGCAATAACATACAGATATAATCCAGACACCCAATTTCAGTAAATTACACTTCGATATCTTAGAAGACAGTCTTGAGAGTGATATCGACAAGATGGTAAAAAAAAAGACACCAGAGATAAAATGTGGAAGTTTTTTTTTTTTAAACATTTTTACTTGAATTTTTCCTGTAAATGTGCGACGAGAAGCAGCAGCAGCAGCAGCAGCATAGGGTAATACTACGATACACAACAGATCGATAGTTTGCAACAGTCAAGAACAGCTGGGAGAATCGTTTTTGTTTTCGTGTGAAGAATCGAGAGTTGAGCTGCTGGCATCTCCGCAAACAGATGCACTTTTGCCCGTTTTAAAACAAAAAAAACAAAAAGGAAAAATAATTTTTAAAAAAGGATGGAAACAGAATGATAAACAGGACGACATGCAAATTAGAAAATCAGAACGCGGCACCTTGTTAGGACTACGTTAAGAAAAAAAACCAAACTACTAGACTAGACAACATACAGAAAGCTGTGTTGATGTTAAACCTTTTTATTAGTTTGTGTTACAGGAAACTTCAGGTTTCTTTGTTAGAGGGAGAAAAATAGACCTGGTAACTCACAACCAACCACATCACACACTTTGACATAGCGGCAAATCTAATAAAAAATAATAATGGTAATGCTGCAATCCAATGATTCCCAGATTCTATCTTTTAAAAGTTATTCTCTATGATTTAGATAAAAACAATGACAGAACAATTGAAAAGAAGTTGTTTTATAGGTTTAGACTTTGAGTACTATATGCATATATCTGATACATTAATAGAATCCATATATAAATGATACATTTCTGTTTTATACTTAAATATAATCCTTGCTATGCCTAAAAAGAGCGTCTAACCCAAAGACAAAGTGAAAGAACAGCTTGGACCTCAGTGACTGGATCTCAGCCAATCAGTGAGCGGATCTGGACTCAAAAAATAAGCCCACTGATTGGTTGTGCAAGTCTAGATACAACTCCTTTGGGTGAGTCTGGTGTGAACGCAGTTTTAACGGTTTCATTGAGACCAGAATCCTCTCTGTTTACCTGCATGCTAACAACTTTGTGCTGTGCTTTTTGAGAGCATTTTTGACACTGCAGTTACAAAATAAATGGCTTAATAAAACAGAACTCAGCTACTCGAGTTTAATCGTGCATCACTTTAGTTATTTGGTGTGTTTGGCACTAGAGTTCACTTTAGATCTGGTTTTGTTCCCAACTTTAGAGTTAATTCATCAGCAAATTCTGCAGTATTAACAAAATCTAAAAAAATATTTAGCATGCCAGCTGTCTCCAGTAGCTTAAATGTACTTGTAGAGATAAATTACATGAAAAAATATTTTATACTGAGAGGGCAACTGCAGTATGATGATTTAAAAAAAAACAAAAAAAACAGACGCATCTCAATCGATTAGAGTTAAAAAGTATTTCAGTTCAAAAAGGGAAACTAAGATTAATTACACGATAAAATGTTTCAAAAGTTTATTTTGTTCATAGTGATGACTAAGACTTACAGCTAATGAAAAAAACTAAAAATAAAAAAGAACTGTCATGAATTGAATGAAATGAATTAATTGGAAGTTAAGTGGAACTAAAACAACAAAAACTGCACAAGTAACAAGGATAGAAGAAGGAAAAAGTGGCTATTAGCTGTAAGACATATTCATCAAAATAAACAAGTCAAATATCTGAACGTGTGCAATGAATTTATGTAGCACAGAAGTTTTCCTCTCTGAATTGAATTAGTGAATAAATTAATGAATTGAGATGAATGCAGAGACCCGCACTACTCTGCAAACCTTTAATCTGCCTCTGTGGTTTTGGGAATTTGGTCCGTCTGGCTGAGCTCAGGATGAACAGCTGGCACAACGATCGTCTTTCTGCCTGAGGAATCTACCGGACTCACCAGATGACCGGTCAGGAAGTGCCAAAACTTCCTGACCGGTGAAACACGACTTCCCACCATCATCTAGATCGGACCTCTTGTTCTCCATTGATGTAAAGAGCCTGGCAGGCGTTTTGTGTTTTGGACTGGCAGGTTCCTCAGGCAAACAGCAGTTTCATTTTAACATAAATAACATTTAATTGGAAAGGAATCATTTCCACCGTAAGGCTTCTTCTTTTTTTTTAAACATTTTCCCCATCATTATGGCCGTAAACCTGTGAGTGATGTGTCTATCCCGGTTCTGTTTAGTGGAAGGAAGATCTCAACAACATGAGACGGAGCCTCTGTGCTGCCAGAGAGGCTGGACGAGCAGGTCCTGGGATCACAGCAGGGAGGGAGGAAACGAGAGTGATGGAACAGGAAGTCTATGTCTCAGCAGTCTGGACTTTACTCTCGCTACCCTCTTTCCTCTCATGCACCTCCTCGTCTTCCTCCTCTCCTTCTTCTTTGTTTTCCTCCTCCTCCTCTTCCTCCTCTGTGTGCTGCTCCAGCTCCTCCCTGGTGATCATTTCAAAGTCGTTTCCGTTGCTGTGCTGCGAGCCTTCGTCCTCCCGGCGGTCGCTGTCCGTATCCGAGTGGCGGCCTTCCGTTGCGTCTCCCTTCGCCTCTTTGCTGTCCTCGTCTTCGTCCTCTTCCTCGTCGTCCTTCTTCTCGCTGTCCGACTTCTCGTCGCTGTCTGACTTCTGCGCCTTGAGGGAGGCGGCGGCGTCCTTCTCGTCAGTCTTATCGGAGCCCTTCTTGTCGCTGCTTCGCGGCCCTTTGTATTCGTGTGTGTAGAGCGGCCTGAACGAGTCAATGAAGCCCACGTCTGCGGTCAGGTTGGGCAGGAACCAGAAGTGGTGGCGTCCGCCGGTCACCAGCCAGATAATCAGGAAGAGGATGCAGCGAGCTGAGGAGAGAAGGTACAACTGGATAGGAAGCCATTTTCTCACAGCGCAACCTAAAACTTTGATAAATGTAGTTTTTTTCTTTTTTTTAAATAACATGAGTGCATTCTTTCTCAATATCCTTAATAAAAAAAAGATCTGAAAAGTTTATATTTATATTTATTTTCCATTTATATTCCACCACCTTTACTAAATAAAGAATCAGTTGCGTAAACTCCTTAGAGCAGGACGTCAAACTCGTCATTTTGGGGAGCATCAAGATTATAAATGTCAAAGAATGTATTGATAAAACCCATTAACAAACAGTTACAATGTCAATAAATACCTGTTTCTGCATTTAATAAGTACTTCTTAAAGTTAAATACTATTATTAATTAAAATTTGCACGTATGTATGACGGTAAATGTGATTTTTTTTAACTTGACATCAAGTAAGGCTGAGGCAGTGGTGTGGTATAATTAAGAAATACTGCCCCCTGCAGGTGGGAGTTAGCGTCACTGAAATGGGTTTGAACATTTTTGAAGAACATTTGCAAAGATGCATTAGTGTGAAATGCAGGGATGTGTTGAGTTTATGTGAAATTCCTGAACTGTGGAAAAACTGGATGGACTGATGGATGTAAATTGGCAGGAAAAGATACAAACTGATTTAATTTGATTTACACTCAAGCACTGAACTGTTAAATCTAAGGTTCTATTTATGCAGCTGATTATAGTCTGGAGGGCCACATAAAAAGCATTTGGCTGCCGGGCCTCGAGTTTGACCCAGTTTTTAGAAGTTTATTGGAGTTTATTAGTAAACAAAATCAAAAAATCTATGGAGAGCCAATTAATTCAAATTTAAACAAATAAATACCAGTATTCATAAATAATTAATAAATGCTCTATCAACTAAATAAATGTTTCCATGGGGCAAAAAAAAAAAAAAAACATATATAAAAAGAATTTAACGGGAAGCTAATATTTTCAGAGTTTTTTAGAATTTATTTCAAGATTTATTTAATTTATGTATTTATTTCATAATTAATAATAATTCTGTCACTTTTGTTTTGAAAGCTACTTTACATTTTTCAGCTACTTTTATTTCTCTAACTCTGTTTTTATTCAAAGTTCTTATTTCCTCAACTCAAATAAGGTTTTTTGGAGGAAATAAATAATATATAAATCCCAAAGTCAATATGGACGTGAATAAATAAATCTTGAAATAAGTAAAAAAAAAAAAACATTGCCAAATAATTAACTATTATTAACAAAATAAGCTCCAGATATTTTTTAATCATTATTTTATTGGAACATTCATTCATCTAATTACGTATTTAGTAGTTATTTATTACAAACAGTATTTATTTATTATTATTTATTTATTAATTAAATGGTTCTCCATGAGGAACGCATAAGAACAGTTGGCGATAAGATTTTAGTTACATTTTGTTATCAGTATTTCATGCATTTAAAGCTGTTTTTGAGTCAAACATCACATGAACATAATTTTAAAACATTATTGTGACTGTATGGAGAAACACTGTTAATATTTTATTTTAACAGTTCTACTTACCAACTGCTAGAAGCAGGATGCTGGCCACAAAGCAGCCAGCTGCAACACTCAGATAGTAAACTCCAACACGCATTTCTGCAGGCCACAGCGGGAACAGGGTGGCTGCAATCACTGCAATAACTGAGAAGTAGAAGAAGAATTAGAAGAAGAAGAAAAGGGTGAGGCGATCCCTCCATTCGCAGTAACATTTCGGTTCCAGGCCTGACTCACCGAGGATCAAACCCATCGCAAACGTTTTGAAATGAACCGGGTCGTAAATCCACACGTACACCTGAAGCAAAGAGACGTGTGTTACGTTTTTCACTTCCTGAAGGAACAGCTTTTCAGAGACGCAGAGGCTCCCACCTCATTCCCATCCAGGAACAGCTGATCCTCATGAGGCTCCAGTTTAAACTTTTTCTTCACTTCTTTCTTCTTCTTTGGGGTTCCTGGGTTTTCATCCTAACGTCAAAGAAAATCTGTTTTATAATCACAGCCCTCATTGTGGAGTTTTCTTTTTTAAATGAAAATAAATTGTAAGTTATAGTAACATAATTCTTAAATGGAAATTCTGCTTAGGACAAGATATCAAAATTGTTTAAACTGAATCAAATATGATTCTCACAAAATTTCCATACATCATGTTTCTTTATGAGCGAGAACTTGATGTAAGGAAGGTGTTTGCTTTAGACAGACCCAAAATGATGTTTGTCTGTAAGTACTGAAGATGCAGCTGCAGAAAACCTATAATTACTGTCCACTTCTAGAGTTTTTCTAAGTCCCTTACATTTTTCTCTTTCTTGGTTTCAGCAACTTCAGACTCTTTCTTCTTCTCTTTCTCCTTCTTCCCTTTTTTCTCCTCCTCTTTGCTGCTGTCACTCTTGATTTTCTCTTTCTCCTTCTCTTTCTTAGCATCTTTCTCTGGCTTCTTCTTCATCACCTTAAGAGCTCGGTGGAAGAACTGCTTCTTTAAGAGTCTGCAAACAAGAAGGAAATATTTGGTTTTCAGGAGCTGTATGTGATATTTACTGCTGAAAGTCTTCCATTTGCAAATTTAGAGAAACAGTGTAAGAAATTGTGGCTTTGGAAACTAAAAACGGCTAAACTCAGTGATCCACCCAGAGTTGGATGTGCTTACGGACCTGTTGCAGTAATCTACCACCGACTCTCTGGTGGTGAACAGCGCCTCTTCTCCCTTCTTAGCTTTGGCCCATTTGGAGTCCAGCAGGCAGTCCACAGCCTTGGAGGCTAAACGTAGAGAAACAGTAAAACGTCACATCTGTAGGGCTGCAGCTCATGATCATTTCGATTCATCTATTGATTATTTGAATTTAAAAAATGGCCACATTCTGCTGATTTTTTTACGTAAGCCTGTTGTGCACAATAGCAGAAATACATTAAAAGATGCAAATAATTTATGCTCAAAATAAGAAAATGAACATTTTATTGCCTAGTAATAGCATTCCTTTAGTGATTGCTTGATCATTTGTTGCAAAAGATGAATCTTCAGCTAGACAAATACTTCTGCCATGTAAAAATCTCAGCTCTTATTAATTTATTAATTAACATTAATACAGTTTAGGGCTGATCTGTTGATTATTTGGGGGATTAACAGATTAATAATTGCACAGTAAAAGCTGCTTAATGTCCTTTTTTGTTTACAGAATTTGACCCAGGTGAATCTAAACCTACACCACTTGAGGAGTTTTGAGTAGAACATGATTATATACAAAAAGTTTTTCCTGCCTTAAATGCAAAATTTATATCTTTTTTTGTACAGTTTTGTCCTAATTACTGCTCTGAGAATGTTGTTCTTTCAGCAAATTATCTTTCTTTCAAGTCTGATTACTAAATCAGTGGATAATTATCTCAATAATACATTCCTGGTGATTAACAGTTTCAGCCCTAATACAGTGATGTTGATCAGATAGCTCAACATCAATCAGATTATCTGGAAAAAACTTAGAGCTGGACTCTGACTGTGTCATTTTAATGAATGAATTTAGTTCTGGATAAATGTGTTTAAGGCTGTTGTTCCTCCTCCGTCTCCACGCTGGTGTCGGGTATCGTCTTTATCTCTTCTTGGCTTCAGTTAACAAACCTGCAGTGAGTTTATGAGAGTCTGGTCTGTGCAGACAGCTGCCTGCTGCCACAGACAATTAAACCCTGAACAATAACTGAGCCTGACAGCATAACAGGCTGAAGGAACGGCTGCTATTATCACCTCACTGTCTTATGCTGCAACCAACTAGACAACATCCTGATTTTATCCATGTTTGTTCTCATTTAGATTGAAATACAGAACAAAGACTTATTAGCTGCACACTGAGATGAAACTATGAACATACAAATCTATTAAAAACATATTTTTATTGGGATGAATCATTTATTCCCTGCTTTACTGGAGTTAAATATTTCTTTGTACATTTCTGAGCAGTAGGACTGGTTGATACGGACTTAAAGTTTTATCATAATATTTTGTAACAACTATAAAACTGACAGTAACTGCTACTTATTACTTCTTTTTTAGATAACTGTATGACTGCGTGTCACAGCAATTACAACTCTTGAAAATTTGCAACGCACCTCTTTTGGACACCAGTCACATAAACAAGCATGATTTGTTTCATTAGATTGGACAGATTAACTTTATTAACCATTTATACACTAATAAATGTATAAATATTTATTGATGGATTATCTAATGAACATAAGAGAAAACAGTCAAACTATCAATCCACACAGAGGAGCTTTAAATATCACTAACTGGAATTTATTGACAACGATAAATTAAAATTCTTCTTGTGATATTAAAGTTACATCAATAAATAGGATAAATGCTCACCCCTACTGCACCAAAAATTGTGATGTGAAGGTTTTTGGTGCAGATCTACATCTACAAATAAATGTCAACAGTAATGCTTCAGCATTCACAAGTTATTCTGGCAGCTTAATAGTTCACAGCATTTCTAAAAACTGACAAATGGGATCAGCTGTGCCTCAAAATACAGACAATATAAACCCTGTGAGGCATAAAAATGTCAAACAAACAAAAACTCCCTAGCATTATGTTTTCCTCATATTTGTTAAGCTGAGCACTAACCAATGAAGTAGTCGACTCGGTGACCCATCATGTTGGTGGACTTGGTGGGGCAATTAAACCGAAGGTACTTGGCCACCGCCTTCTCCTCCTTGGTGGGCTCGCTCACCTCCTGCAGAGACAAACAGCACCAAGAGTCAGACACAATGATGTTTATTATGGTCCTATTATTAAAATAAAAG
The DNA here is from genome assembly GCA_903067055.1 of Poeciliopsis paucimaculata. Classification (NCBI taxonomy): domain Eukaryota; kingdom Metazoa; phylum Chordata; class Actinopteri; order Cyprinodontiformes; family Poeciliidae; genus Poeciliopsis; species Poeciliopsis paucimaculata. Next base: position 59,387 of record CAEGAD010039883.1, on the reverse strand, counting down.
AAATCTCACTGGGTACAACTAGAGAATGTATGAAACAAAAAATGAACCTGCAAAAATTACAGTTAATAACATGAAATCAGATATGTTAAAGAGGGATGGAAGAGTCCAGCGTCTTGCAGCATTAAGATCAAAAATAAATCACCAAAACCTTTAATATAACCAGCCGGTTGTATTTGTACTTCTTCTGAAAGGATAAAGAAAATCTCCACAAAGTTTAGTCAGTATATTCATTTATGTAATGAATTGCTACCAGGAAACTTAAAAAAATTAAAACTAAAAGTTGCCATGTTTAATCTGAGGTCAGAGAAAGTGCAAAGGTCTGAGAAGCTACCTAAAAGAAAACAGTATTTAGAAACATCTGTATTTCAATCCAGCTGTGAGAGAGACAGACTTTCAGTAGCAAACAGGAAGGCTAAAAAAAGCAGGAAAGTTGCTCTTTTATCCTATAAAGCTACATACATTCATATGGCATGGAGGAGTTGGAAATGTTGGAAACAAATAGAATATGCCGAAGACACTTTAAATGTTACATCCAATAACATTTTATCTTTTATATCTAGTTTATCGTTCTTTTGTAACATCTTTCTTTCTCTACAGACGGTGTGACATTTGATAAGCTCCTAAAATAAATAATACTTTACAAATGCTGATCTTTTATCTTCGTTATGATTTTCCTTCACAAAGTAATCTGTACAAACTGGTATTGAAAGTACAATTTGCTCATCTCTATAATTTTCAGAAACCAGTTTTTTGATCAAGAAGTTGTGAACACTAAACACAAAAATATGATCATAAAAATCTGACAGTAACTAGTCAATGCAGCAATTCCTGACTACTTCTGATTTCTCTCGTTTCCATCATCCCAGCGTCCGTACTGCTTTCCTTTAGTATCTTGGTCATTACTATATACTAACTATGAAAGTCCATCTAAATGAACAAATACGTTACTGGGAAACAGATTTTTAATGAATGACAATTAAAATAGAGACAACCAAATATTATATCCAAGTAATCCTTTTCAATTGCAGTTCCACACATATTGATGATGTGGCGACAACAGCAATGCAATATATTGGCCTCCTACGACACACACTCCTCATTCAACATCTGTGTCGTCTGTTCTTCTGGTAGCAGCGCTGAGCAGCATGGCAGCAAAGGCAAAAAAAAAAAAAGAAGGCAGAATCAATCTAGAGATTCTGTGTTGCTTCGTTCAGTCCAGCTGGCTTTGATCCCCACCAGGAGGAACAACCGCGCTTATAAACGCCCCTTTGTTTGGAGAAGCAGCCTTTAGAGACAGATCAGTTGCACCTGGCAGGAATAGGGAATCTCTTTGTTAGTTTGTATGACCGAGGACCTACCTGGGTTGATCCCTGGAGGATAAGCTCCTCTCAAATAAGCAGGTCTGAATGATACAGCCGTTCTAAGGAAATGCTAATTCAGCGTCATAGTCGCTTTGTGGTCCCAGTCTGCACATTTAAAATGTCAACTGCATGCTCAGTGCTGCGTTATAGTTATTATGGAGTACCACACTGTAACCTACAGTGCCTTCCTAAGTTTTTAGGACATTTTTCACATTGTACCTTACAACCCCATCCTTTAATCCACCGTTTTTCAATCCTTGCCCTCAAGTCACACTGCCCTGCATGTTTTAGGAATTTCCCTGCTTCAGCACACATGATTTCAATTGATGGCTGTTTAACAGGGTGTTGCTGAAGTGAAGTCATCTGAATGTGGCGTGTTGAAGCAGAGGAACATATTAAACATGCAGGTCAGCGTGCCTTGAGGATAAGCAGAGTTGGGAAACACTACTTAAATATATTGTATTGGGATAGACCAACAAAGTAGTAGTTGTTAAGTGGAAGGAAGACAATAAGTGGTTTTTACAACAGTTCAGCATGGCCAGAAAGTTTATTTTTCCTCTTTTACTGTAATACCTCTAAATAAAATCTACCACAATTAGGTGCGACCTAGTTAGTAAAGAAAGTCCACCTGTATTTAAAGCAACCTCAGTATCAATCCAGCCATTCTGTGAAGTTTGTTAAAGAACATTAGTGAACAGAAACATCACAAAGACCAAGAGGATGGTTCTAGCTAAAAAAAAGCCAAAAATAATTTAATTTTACAATAACCACAGTGACATTTAATAATATATTATATATGAATGTACTTTAAATCTAACTTCTGGAATACAATGATGTTTTCAATTTGCATTTATTTTAAAACCCTGGTCAATTCTAGAGTACTTGTTTTAATTCACCTAGTTAAATAAGTAATGCACCTTATTTAAATAATGTTCATTTTAGACATGGTTTCTGTTTAAATATTTTGTCAAATCTTGGATTAGTAAATGTTTTCACTTCAAAATTTAATATCTTATTTTAAAGAATCAACTGTTTGTGGTCTTGAGTTGAGTATTGATGTCACAGCTTTACATTTTAGCTCACTGGCCTTTCTTATTTACAGGTATTGGTTATTTGTTTATTGGTTTTAAAAAAGGTTATCATGTATTCCTATATTTAAGTATTTGAGTTGGATTTAAAACTATGCATTACTTTGTGTTTGTGTATCACAGGGATTTTCAACACGTGGCTTGTATAAAACACGTATTGTAAGGAATGTTTTTAATTATAAAGACAATAATAACGGGTGTTTTTTGCAATTTTTATTTGTGTTTTTGTGCAATACCTGCACCGAGTATTTACAATGGAAGCACGACAATGAAACAAAGCATTTAAAACAGCAATAATTTTTTTTTTTTGTTTGTTTCAAAATAAGCTGCTTATATTATTAAGTGGGTTGCCTATTATATTTTTGATATTTATGAGGAAGGCTCAGTCAGATGGCCTTATTTTGCAAAATATATATTTTTTCCCTTCATCTGGAAATGTTAGACAATTGATTTTATTAAAGAAAAAATGAAAACAGAAGGGAATTTCTCATTTAATTTAATTCCCTTTCGAAATAAAAAATTAATTTAATGTGGTGCATGTTAATACATTTATTTGATGCCGTAGACAAATTTTAAGTGAATCGAAAAGGTTGACAATCCCTGGTCTGTCACATCTTATCCCAAAATGATTTCAGTATGAGAAAAAAGGTATGAATCACCTTGAAACAAATGAATAAAATCAAATCAAAACAGAATAGTTATGAGTGTAGTTATGTTTGTTTGAGGCAAGATTCTTTTGATCGCAATTCATTACTGAGGTAAATACAAGTATTGTAATAGAGATCAACCTAAACATTTACAAGCTGCCAGGCATCCATCTTGTTTTCTAGGTTAGCATTGAGAAGAACGAATTCTCGGAATTTTCTAGCAATATTTCACCGTCGTCCTATTTCTTTTTAATTTACTATACCTCAAATGAATAGAAGTGAACGGCACGTTGTATTCTAGTGAGGATGAAGTTAATGAAGCTTTGTAGGTACAGGTCCATATACTCTAAGTTTTTGTCTTCAAGGCGCTCAAAGAGGGTCTCCAATTCATCTTCCTGGACCTATAAAGAAGTGTATTGTGTCAGCTCACTAATTAAATTGCCAACCGTTATGTAAACACGATGCTTAGAGCTGACGCAGCTTAGCCAGAAAACATTTATAACCGCTTCAGTCTCGATGAGAATGAAAGCCGACTGCAAGGATGAGCAAGACAGAAAGCGGAGAAACGTCTCTAACATGGCAGGGAGGATACGTATGAGTGCTACAGGTCGCACACTAGAAAAAGTGTAGTAAAAACTGGTATTTATTTTCGCTGTCTTGCTAATGATAGCAACCGTTAGCCACTTACAGCTTCAATTGCTCTCAGTTATTTAACGACTCTTGCGTCAGAAAAGGCTGCAGTTAGGGGTAAAATTCGATTGTTCGCCGTACAAACCGATCCCGACTTTTATTTGTAGTGTACCAACCGGCGGAAGCAACATTTCTTCACGAATGAAGTGATGTTACCTGGATACGCTTCTTGTGCCTCCTGCGCTCCGCCATGATCCTCTCCAACTCAGCTTACACTGTGTGTGAAGTCTCGCGAGACTCATCGGCAGCGAGACAACAGAGCTTTGCATTCACAACTCTGAGCTCCCGTAAAATAACGATCGTATATATTATCTTTAGTTTTAATGGTCAAAGTTAAGCGATTTAAAATTAATTATGGTCAGCTCAGTAAATTGTAAAATAAGACATTGAAGTGCGAGTTCATTTTGTTTTTTATTTGTATGAAATGAGGGTGAGGAGAAATTTTATTTTTTATGTTTACATGTTTAAAATATGTTCCGTGCATATTGTAGTATTTATTTTTTCATACGAAACAAGACTTTAATTAAAATTAATTAATGTTCAAATTAATTTGCTAATTAATTAATTTTTTTAAATTTGATTTATAACTATAGGTTCACAAAATGTAAACTCAAGTGCCGTATTTCCTCCTCTTGGTGATGCTGTTTCTTTTGCCATCTTGACTTCTCTCCAATGGGAATATTTCAGGAGATTAAAGCAGATTTTCTTGGATGGAACTAATTGCAGTGATGCATGCAACATTGTGTGTGAGATGTGATTCAGCTGTATTCATGAAATACTTTATATTGACACACATGTACATAAAGAGAGATTCTACTAAATATTAATTTGTAGAAAAAGACTTTATTTTTAATCAAATAAATGCAAAAAAGTATCAAACAGCAGATGCAAAAGGAAAATAATAAGCCGTTATTATATTGTTAAATGTTTCCCACACTGTAAAACATAAAATCTTTCCAAGTATTTTTGTCTATTTTCTTGTGCCAATATCAAAGTATGCTTGAAATCAGAAAAACTAACTCAAAAGTGAATTTTAAGCAATACATAATAGTTTCTTTTAGGTCAATAATTCTTGAATATTGATTTTTTTAAAAAAACTACTTGTTCCACAGGCAGATTTTTATAACGAAAGACTTTCGCATGAAAATATCTGCCGGTGTAGATTGTTCTTTTTTGTCAAAATTCAGGAATTATTGACTTAAAACAAGCTACTATATCTTGCTGAAAAGTTACATGCAAGTTAGTTTTATCTTATTTTAATTATGCTAAGATACTTGTGCTTGAAACTAAACCAAAAATACCTTTTTGGATAGATTTGGTGTTTTTGCAGAGCATATAATTTCTATTGTTTTTAGCTCAGCTGAATAAACAAAGAGAATCAGCAGCTTATGAAAATAATTAAATCCTACAATCAGAAACTATAATGTATAAAATTGAAAGAGAAGAATATTGTATCAAGCAAATATATATGTATATTTTACTATATACATATATGGGCATGTTTACTCATGATGTAAACAAAAGAAACAGCTCTTCAGGCCTGAATCTGGTTCAGTTCATATTTGTCCGTGGTGTCTGCAGAGATCAGGCCATCTCACTGCTGGCTGAAGGAGGGGAACTGTTTTCTGCCTCGTGAAGATGATCAGTGGATTTGATGACCTCTGGGTCTCTCGGGCTCGCCACCATATCCTCGCTGTGGCAGTTGACGGGGGAGCCCATTTCTGGTGAGCGGTCCCCGGGCTTTTCGGAGGCGGCCTGCAGAGCGGCACCGGTAAGAGGCAGGTTCAGCATGTACATCATGCTGCCCATCCTTCTGGAGACCTGCAGACATGCAAGCAAAGTAAATGTAGGTTAGATACAGAAAGCTGCATATGATGATGGCAATAATCATCTTAACTTTTCCTCATTGGGAGTACTTAGAGCCAAGTATTCCATCAAAATGAACATTTTGCACATTTTTAGACCAAGATTTCATTCGTTACTGTCATGACATTTTTTTTGTGTTCCTTAAAATCCTCCTCAGTATGTGTGGTACTTAGATGAACTTGTATTCATGTCACAGTTCCATTTATTTTAAACTTTAAAATTTTTGCCTTACCTGTAGATACGGATATCTTTAAATGAATAACTACTTTTTTATTACCATTTCTTGACTTAATTTTTCGGCTTGTATGTTTTTGTGTTGTTTTACAGGAAATTTTTGTACTTAGTGGTCTAGTTTAATTTTTATTATCTATAGTTATGTAGATGACAATGTAATTTATGAGGCAAAAATTAGTCAGTTTTTTTAAACATTGACTTTTAACTTGAGGTCTGGGTACCTGTGATCGTATTTTCAGAGCCGGCCCTAGTTTGAGCCCCAGCGTGTCCAGTAGGTGCTCCTCTGAAAGAAGCGGCAGTGTTTCTCCATCAATCATGTGGTCCTTAAACGTCTGGAGAAGTAATTTCAGAAAAATTAAAGCTGCCATTTATAACATCTATAGAAAACATGTTTTTACAGATTTGCTGTTATTGTCACTTTGTCGTGACAGTGTAATGTGTGAAAAGATCAGGCTCCTCTGCTTTCCCCCCGTGGTCCTGATGTCATCTACAGCCAGGAGGAGGGTCTTAGTTCTGTCAATCATTCTAGTGTACACACTGCTCACATGTTTTCTGTTTTCCCATTGCTTTCTGCTACACAACATCTGGTTCACTGCAGCACAGTCTGCCATGAATGCTCAAGCTAGTTTATATGGCCACCAAACAGTTTTTCTGCAATGGCAAGTTGTTTCTCCATCATTAGCTCATTGAGCAGCATACACAAGGTTGATTGACAGCACTAAGACCTTCCTCCTGTCTCTGATTGGTTGTTTTTGGTTGCATTTCTTCAGATGGCATTGGTAGCATTGGGAGGAGATGGAAGAGCTAGATTTTTCCACAAATTACTTGTTTCACACGACACGGTGAGAGTTTTAGCAAATATGCAAAAGATATAATTTTGTAATAGTACAGCTCTATCGCACAAAGAAAAGAAACAGTGAGGAAACATGACAGAGATGGTTCTCATGACTAACCTGAGCGTATTCTGAACATGTTGGTATACTGCTGATGAAGTTGTAGACGTCGTTCACCGTCCACTTCCTTATGTCCTCTGGTACTTCCTCGCCGTTCAGAAAGAGATTTGGTGGACCTGGAAAGCAGAACGTACATGTTAATTAAATCATTTCAGTTTTAAATGAAGCTGTAATTCTCATACTGCTTTTACAAACTCACCAGTTGGAAGGAAGCCGTTTCCTGGGACAGGGAAGACGTAAGGCATCCCTGTGAGAGCTCCGCCAGTGGAAGGGTAAATGAATTTTTCCTGGAAAGCAGAACACTGACCGGGTATTTCTTTATCATTCGAAGCCCCGTTGGTCATATCTGAACAACCATCCTGAGCTGCGGCGCAGGTTTTACGCAACCCGGCCTCTCCCTCTTTGTAACTCTTTCTGCTCCCTGTGGCCAGCTCAGAGTCTGTTTTCGTTTGGTGGTGTGTTTTACTCGTGCCACAATCTTCTCCCACATCCCCCTTCGCTTCCAGCTCTTTCTCCTCTCCAGATGTAGCCTCTGGACTCTGCTCCACACTTTTGTCTTCAGTTTGGCCCTTCAGGTTGGCTGCCTGGTTCTCCGTGCTCTTGTGTACGGCGGGCCTCCGCCCAGCCCTCCGACCTCTCTCCCTGTGCAGCGAGCTGATGGGTGGGTAGGGGCTGGCCGACATGAGTATGCTGTTGGAGTGTAGCTCATCCAGGGAAGGACGGTGGACGAAGACGTCGTGGCCATCCGGCATGCGCTGGCGGCCTCTGAAGAGCATGGGGTTGGAATGGTACGACATAGGATTCTCCATCGCCATCAGCCCTTTTTGGTGAGCGTTCTCTAGCTCCTTCTGGTGCAGGATGGCGTTCATCTCCATCCTGAAGATAAGTCAGCACAAACATTTGGTGGAAATATAGGAACAAACTTTCTATTGCTGAGAGACTTTAGCAGGATGTGATCCCCGTACACAAAATCATGCTGAGTGTATCTGGTCAAGTTTGAAGTGCAAATATCTTATTACACTTGAAATAATACATAACTAACTTACAAGTAACTTTTCAGCAAGATATCAGAACTTGTTTTAACTCAATGATTTCTCAAGATTGATGGAAAAGCCCATTATTTCACGTCAAACAAGGGAAAAATGTCTTATTGTAAGTGAAATAATCTGCCAGTGAAACTACACTAAATCTGATCTGGTTTCTACTGCAAATATTTTGGTACACTTGAAATAAGACAAACCAAAGTAACTTTTCAGCATGGTTGAGTTATTGATTTAAAGACAGCTCTTGTCTTTAAATGAATAAAGATCTAAATCTTTGTCTTTAAATTAATAAAGATCTAAATCTTTGTCTTTAAATCAATAACTCCTTAATTAATATTGATAAAAAAAAGTACTTGTTATAAGTGAAAGTGTTTGCCAGAGGAACAAAACATATTAACTTGTAGTAAGGGGGAAATGTCTTGGTCCACTGAAAGATTGTTTAACTTATGACAATATGACATGGTTATTTACAAGCTCCTATTTCTAGCTGAAAAGTTAGTTGTAAGTTTGTTTTGTTTTATTTCAAGTGTAATAAGATAGCAAAAATACTTGGCAAGATGTTATGTTTTTGTGGTACTTTTTATATAAATATTAAGGAATTATTTACTTAAAACAGGCTTTTCTATCTTGCTAAAGAGTTAATTGTAAGTTATTTGTCTTATTTCAAGTGTACTAAGATATTTGCACTAACTAGACCAAATGCAGTTGGTAAGATTTTGAATTTTCGCAGTGGCGATGATGTTCTGCATGCTCTACCTTGCTATGTTTTGCTTGTGTATGAGCTCCTGTCGCCGAGCAACCGTTTCCATTGGTTCCGAGGGCAGGAAGCCATAGCCAGCTGACAAGGAGGAAGATGGGGAAAAATGTTGAATATCCTGTTAAATCCTAAGACCAAAGATTGAAATCCTCTCTGGTGGGACGGCTGCGCTCACCTGGTCCCGGAAAGGTTCTGCCAGGCAGGACGTTGGCGTGAGGCGGAAGAGGTGGGCCGAGGTGAGGCCCCATGTGCATCTGCCTCGCCTCGGATGTCACCATCTCTGTGGGAGGGACCAACTCCCTGATGAGGTCAAAGGACGAGATGTCAGGCAGCTCACTACAACTTGTAGTGGAGCAACTCGTTGAAAAACAATTAGTTGAAAATCAAATTTTTCCAGCTGTCACTTCCATAGTGCTGGAAAATCCTTTAAGTTGTTTTAATTTTTATCTGTTTCCAGATTTCAAAGGTGCTTAAAATTGTGCTTATAGGTCATTCCCACTTTTTTACCCTCTAAACCAGAAGTTCACAAATTTTCCAGCTTCATAAAATAAAATAGTAGGAGGGTCAAGAGCCTTGACCCTTAAAAACAGCCAATGTACATTTAGCTTTTATTTAATTTCAAATCCTGTTTTTCATCTTTTGCAACATTTCTAAAGTGCATGTTGTCATTTGTAGTACTTAGTTTAAAGTTTTTTAAAGGACTTTAAGGCCCCAGACTTACATATTCATGAACTGGACTACAGTAAAGCTTATTTTGTTGTTGAATAAGATTTATCTTTCCATTGTGGGCAATTTTTGGAAAAGACTCTTGACACTCTTGTGGCTTAATTTACATTTTCATGTTGAATTTTGTTGCTTATTTTTAACTTTTTTGCATGATCTACTCTGGATTGTTACAGTCCTTAGTCCAAATAAATAGGATTAGTTTAGAGCATCCAAAGTCAAATATAACACTGTGTTTTAAAAATGTCGGATGTAGGATAACTTTTCTATTTATTCTAAATTCTAAATTCAATTAATCCGCATCTTTCATCTGACGGGATAAAACTATTTTTCATTAGATATTTAAATAACAAAACTGCTAAACTGAAAATTTTGTACTATTAAAATGTATTAAGATAGATATTTCCGAAAAGTTAAAAATGTCTGCTTGAAACTGTTGGGCGCAGGAAGACTTCAGTATGTAGGTGAATTCCGACACAGACCTTTCCATAAATCGAGGTTCGAACTGTGCCGGGACCCCCTGCAGCCTCTGCTGGCCCTGAGCGAGGATCTGCGGTGCCATGGCCATCTGGTTCCTCATTATCAGCTCCTGTCTTTGCCTCAGTTCTACAAGAGCAGAAAAAAATAGCAGCACAGGCCAATGAGCTCAGTCTTACAGGACAGGAAACTGTAACATGCTCTGACTGTAAATTCTCCACAGCTTCCAGGCGCTATCTGCCAAATTCGCCACATATTGAGTCTAAAAGCTGGCTTTGGATGAAGAGCTGGATCCTCACCTCCAGCCGACATGCCGTTGACCAGCCGGTACCAGTGCTTCTCATCCAGAGTGCCCTGTTCGCCCATCGCCGTCATCTTCCTCAGCTGCTCCCGGGGGGTCATCACAAACACACCACCTTCAACCGCCACAGGAATCCTGCTCAGAAACAGAATATTACAGGATTTTCTCAGATATTAGGTTTAATATAATGTGATTTTCTGCTTAACATCTGAAGTAGAACTCATTAGTAATTATTTTAAAATGTTTTGAGTTTGGATTTTATTGAAGACATTTTTCTTGCTTGGATTTTCCAAGTCACTTAACTTGTAGCGTCTTCTTTTTGCCGCTAGAGGGAAGCAGATATCCTTTTTTAAAGGGGGCGTTCATCGAAATTCATAGACTCATTTAATACTTTATTAAATAATAATTTCTAATGTTTGTTATCAAAATAAATGAAAAGTAACATTTAATACCAATGAAAGCAAATATCTGAATCCTGTTTGCTGCAGTTACTAAGCTATAGTAGTTACTAGGCTATAATTTTCAGCCTGAACATGAAACCTTGACTTCTCCCATCTTTTTTGAAAATAAACAAACAACCTCAGTGTTATTTATGTTTCAAAAATTGTTTTTTTAAAACGTTTCCATAAATTAAATTGTATCTTTTCTAGAGCTCCCTTTGGAGATGTCATCCACCACATTAACCTCTCACCCTTAATCTCACCTTTCAAAGTCAACTAATAACAATCTTAAATCCACCTTGGCTGTAACCTTCATCACAAAATTAATCTGTAAATCCAAATCCTCTCCCTGTGCAAAGGCCAGCAAATATGCTCTTTTGCTGATGATTTTGTCTTTTTTTTCTATCCTTGTGAGGACATTTAGTCGCGATTCAAGTCTAGCACACACTGAGACGAGCATTAATTTGCAGCTTGGAAAAAATAAATTAGCCTCACCGTATTGCCCAAATCCCATTACAAAATATGATACTGTAAATGACTCAGTAATCCAGTTCTGCTAATTAAGGGCCAACCTGCAGCTGCAAACATGAATGTCTCTGGCCACCCCTTTAAATGAATCCTCGTAGGCTGATTAAAGTAGCGCATGACTGATGCGTTTGTCAGTGTGCACTTTTATTTTGAAGTCCAGTTCCTTCCAGACAAATGCTGCCATGGCAAAATGCCCCAAGGCATCATGCATTATCCACAGTCCCTCAAGTTCCCTCTGAAAGCCGTGTAATCTGAGGGCTGTAATCCCTCTGTTAGTCCTGCAACAGTCTGCTGCCTACATCTGCTGACCTTCCTGGCCCGTCCCACTCCCCCATCCCCACCTTCCCAGGCCCCTGCTACCCCCAGGATCCTATTAGCTAAGTCCTGGCTATACAGCACTTTAAAGGGATGTGTTAGAGGTAATCCGCACGTTTAGAGTTTTACCCTTAGCAAACCTTGCCAGTAAGCATCCCGGACAATACACCTCTAAGTGCTAAGCCTATTAGTCTCCATTAGCTCCCAGGATGTCCCAAAAACACCTTGGGGATAAATCTGGGGAAGCAATCGGTTTATGTGAAGCTATGTGGTGCGAACACATGCCACATCTAGCGCCTTTCTTATCCGTGTCACAACCACTAACATCAGCAAATCAATGGAAAAGATTTTTTAAAAAAAAGTTTATTTCTAAAACGGGTGTGGAAACTGAAATCCCTAAGGTTTACACACACATTATTTAAGATTTGTGAAATGTGCAGCTTCATCTGAGTAAAGAAAGAGTCTACAAAAATCAAAATTTCTAATGGTGAAAAGTTGTTCAGTTTTCTTTGAATAGAGAAAGAGCTAAATTCGAGGACTTTATGTTTCCTGTTTCCACACTCTGACCAGCTGAGCTGATCTACCAAACACAATGATGAGTTTTCATCTATTTAAGAAAAACTTACAATGTCAATGAAGACAAAAGTGCTCATATTCCAATGTTTTTCAAAATCAACATGCGCAAAGGTATGTTTTCCAGGCTTTTCTTATTTTGAAGTGTTGATTTTATTTTCCAGCCTTTTTTTGTTTTGAAGTGTTGATTTTCTGGAAGTCCTTGTGTTTCAATTGGCCAGTGTGGGGATTGAACCCATGACCACTGATGGCATAGTTACTTTGAAAAAGTAACTTTAATTGGATTACTGATTATTCCTTGGAAATGTAACTTAGTTAGATATCTGATTATTCAATTTGGAAAGTAACTAAGTTGCATTAAAAGTAACTTGTTAATTACTTTCAGCAGCTGCTAACAACAACGCTCTGCCACCTATGAACATTACGTTGGTGTTTGTATGATGGTAACATCAACAATGTGTCTCCACATTGAACTGAAGGGGAGATTGTTTAATGGTTACAACAGTACAAAAAAAACAAAACAAAACAAAAAAACAACTAGTAATTTGTGTGTTCCAGTATTGTCTGGAAAACTATAAATAGGATTTTGCCCCCTCTCCCCAGCGTCCAGGTTGTGTGTTACACAGAGCTCCTCCTGCGGCTCCACAACTCAGATGCACAGATTTGTGACTTATCTTAATGTTAATAATTATAATGATGTTTAATTGCACAACTTTACGAACTTGTTCATTCGTGACTGTTTTCACGTTTATTGCGCTGTTCATTTTAATCTCGATGTTAACATAAGCAAATAACTGTGCTGCATAAAATAAAAACTAATTTTTGATCATTCCTAACACTTCATTTTTATATTGACTTTATGAACAATTCTTTGGTCAACATGTAAATGCTAATGCTACCTTTATTAATTAGTAGTTAATAAAGCTAGCATTAGCTTTAGTGATCAAGTGATTTTTCTAATACCGACTTTCCCTAATAACTTTATGAGCAAATCTTTGGGTTAAAAGAGTAAATATTGAACATATCTAACCTTACGTAGAAAATAAAAGAAATTTTATCCTAAGAGAACAAAACTGTTCCAGCACAATAACCCAAATATGTGTAAAAGAACCAACCCAACAATTGTAGCTACAGTAAAACACAAGCATAAGCTTCAGAAAATTCATTATTATACAAGCAAAAGAGCAAGCAAAGTTCAATGAAAGTTGTTTTATTGGCATTCTTTTCATCAGTTTTCCTCTCTATACTTTTTAAAAATTGGATATATTGACTGAAATGCAAACACAGTACATTACAGGCAAAACACGAGCTCCAACTTGCAGCATATCGCTGTTTGGATTTCTCCAGTGAACCTTTGAACTTCACCTCACCTCCTCAGCTCACTTTCCTGAGGTGAGCAAATCTTACATGCACATTTTAAGCATCTTGTGGTTTTGTTCGAGTGAAACTGTCATGAAAGGCTGCATAGAAAAAAAAAAAAAAAACAACCACCTCTGCCGTATTTCCTTCAGCGAGCAGAGGCCACACCACAGCTGCCAAATCCGGGGATTGGACTCCTCGGATTTGCAGTTGCCTGGTTAATCTCATTACAAGAATGAATTAAAGAGAAAAATTGCTGACAACTTAGATGGAGTCCTGAGGAGGTCATATCAGACAAGACAGAAGCAATGTCTAGTCCTTCCTAATCCCACAACACAACACAGGTTGGAGCCACGCACATTCTGGAGGTTGCATGAAACAGATTGCATTTCTTGAGACTTTTGTGCATCGTGAAAATCATTTTCAGAAACAGTTTTCCATAATAAAATACTTGTTTCACCAGTTTTATTTATTTTTCCTTCAGATTATTACCATTATTATTACTGACGCCATGTGAAGAAGATGAACTAATTACTGTATTTGATTAACTGAGGTTTTTTTTTAGCACTTATTTAATATAATAATTACAACAGTATTAGCTGGTTGTATAAAGTTTCTTGCTGATGCAATCTAGTTTCTCACATGAAATTTTAACAAAACAGAAAAAAATACATTTCTTGCCCATGAGGTTATGTTTATGCAGCATATGTTGCAATAAAAGAGTAAAAAAAACCTGAAAGAAAACCTGTGCAATAAAAGAAAAACATTTTTAGCAACTCACCTTTACCTTGGCAGAGCTTGCAGGTGTTGTTGCTGCAATTCAGGTGAGAAGAAAAAACAAAAATACGACCTGAACGTAATTTCAAACCGATAAGAGCTTGTTTCTCCTCTGTCTCTCCTTCAGCATCCAACTGGGCAGCGGAGTGAGCACAATCTGCTGCCAGCAAAGTGCCTTAACTAAGAGAGACCTTTTAAATACCGATTCATTTCATCTCCATTAGCTGGCCTTATCTCCTGCAGTAAGCCCTCCCTGTCCTGACATCACAATGATCTCCCATCCAACCACCCGCTGCACCTTGCAACTGATGTGTAATTACTGAAGCAGCACTGGTCCCTAAGCATGGAGTGTTAAACCTCTTTCAACGTTTACCTCACTAATCCCGTGTTAGCACTTTAGGCCACAGTTAAGACACCTAAATGCTTAGCTTCCTTTTCTAGTGGCAAAATGGCCAGCCCCCTCCTTCGCTGCTTAGTGGCACCATGCAGAGAAACTGAACGCTGCTGTTTGTAGACTGCAACAGCTCCACTGATCAGTCTTGTAATCTCTGGGTTTTTTTTTTGTTTTACACATGTCTAGTTTGGGTGTCAGGAGTATTGTGCTCCCCAGGGTGCAGAAGAGCTGACCCAAACATGCTTGGTGGTAATTTGGCAGAAATCCGACTGAATGTTGGCTGGATCATCCTCTCAGACCTCCTAATCTGACAGTTTGTGCTAACCAAGCTTAAAGAAGGGGTCTGCACTTTGAATGATGTTTTCTTTAATGCCTAGTGAGGAGCTAGTTGTTCACAGTTGGTGGGCAGCAAAGAAAATGAGCCAAACAGCAGAAACAATATGGAGGGGTGGGATAAAGGGTGCAACATGGGGTTGAATCTGAATCCCTCTGTTCAATCTGCAGAAAATGGAGCCTCCTTTAAGAATGACTGCTCCATTTGATCAAATGTTATACTATTCGTATTGGTACAGCAATGTTGTACAAACAGATTTTCAATTATTTTAAGCTTCCACAATGCATTTCAGAATACTTTAAATCAAATAACTAATTACCGGCAGGTGTGTAGCATCAGGAAATTACTGTAGAAATTGTCTGACATCATGAAGTCGGATGCAGTATCTCAATATCTCAATGGAAAGTTTAATTCTCAACCAGAAAAAGTCCTAAATCAGGATTTTTATGCAATCAGCATCAGTTAATAAGCAGCCCTCTTGGGTTGTCCAGCTCAGCAATATACTAATTCAAAGCACACTAACAAATCCTCCTGTTAATGAGTCAAAAATTAATGTTGACTTCTCAAAGTCCAGACCCAAATCTGCTTGATAAAAAGGTTGCTTTTATTTAAAAATCCTCCTATTTAGCTGAATTGAACAATTGCACAAAACTCCTCTACAAAGACGTAAAACACTCAAAGACTTTATTATGTTAGTTGTCAGTTACTGCCTAATGCAAGACCAGACTGATTTGGAAAGTTTATTTCCTCAAAAAAATGAGGGAAATGGCACTTTGCATTTACTGTGGGTTTCATTGTCAGATCTCAAAATTAGCTTTATGATCTGAAATGTGGCAGAAAACAGAAGAGCTTAGAGAGAAAATGTTTTATCACAACTTATTTTGTACTTTTGGTGTACAGTGGTGTTTGCTTTGGAACTGGCATTAAAACAATGGCTAATTCCTTTTACCCTTATGTTTTCATTAATGTGCCACTTTTTTTTGTAACTTTAATCTTTTGGCATAAAGCCCAGGTAATTTATCTCTGTACTTTCAGTCAGTGAAATTGACTGTTTTCAAAAGTTTTTGTTTTGCTAAAAAAAATAAGACCATAAACCACATAAGGCAGATCTATTAAATCAGATCTATAAGCACTAAATTCAACGGTATAATCTGATGTTTAACAAAGAAACAATTCAAAATCTGATTTTTAAGAAATGTAAACTCATTTATATTTCTTCAGTTAAATGAATAACAAGTTATAAAGATTATAATGGTATCTTAGCAACAACAATTGAATCCTTTTACAAAATAAAATGACCTTCAAAACATCATTATTAACTTCAACCAAAGCAGCTCAAATAAAAACATTTGCAGCACAAACTTAGTTGAGCGGATTTGACTTTGTCTGATTTGAAGAAGGTGTGGGGGCTGGTTGACCTTTCATGACCTCTGGAAACATTTCTTTATAACTTTAAAATTATAGCGGTAGAAACAAAAACTTTTTCTGCATAAACAGGTACAGTTCACAAAATAAAAAGCATCATGAAAAAAATGACTGCAAAATTTTTCATGGACAACAAAGTTAATGTTTTGGAGTGGCTGGCAGTTTCTGAAGTTCTGGTATTTTGCTTTCTTGGACCCCAGAAATAGTGAGATGATCATAAAGTATTGAATATAGGTGAAAGAACAAGACACAAGCAAGCAACTAATTGAGTTTAGTCAGTAAGGCTGCTGGGCCATAGAGGCAGGGTGAGGAGCTCCATCTTCTGGGGAGACTCTACTGTTGGCAGGTGTCACTAGTGGGACAACCAAAGGCAGATTTTAAATTTGCTGGAGGAACTGGTTATCCATCCTGGAACAGAAACATCCAGGAGGAAGAAGTCTGTGCTTCCCTGTTCGATTTGTTACCTTTAAGGTTTTGGGATTTCTGGGGTCTTTCCAAGTACTCCAGGTTCTTCCTAGTCCGAAAACATGCTGTTAGCTTAATTGGTTAATCTGAGTTGCCCTTGTGGGTACATGGTTGTTTGTCCCTTGTGTGTAGGTGTGTCTCTGTGTTGCCCTGGCGACCTGTCTTTGCTCTTTAAATTCTCTCAAATTTTTGAGATCAAACTATTTTTAACAACAACCAGGGTGCATACACAAACATTTAATTTGCTAATCCCACGCTAAACCATTTAAGACTCAGGTGGTCCAGACCAGTATTCAAAAGCTGCAATCCTTTCTCCATCACATTTGTTTCTGTGTTTCTGCAACATATAACTATATTTGAGTTATACTTAATCAATTCAATTATTTGACATACAATTTAAATGTCATTGTGCTGTCTTTCTCGTACAGTGATGATAGAAGGAATTCTAATTCTAATTAATTAAACGAACTGTTACCAGACTCCGTAGAGCAGATTCAGTCATTTGATCCAAGCGTGTTCGAAGCAGGGATGCATCTAAAAGTTGAAGAAAGTAGAATTTTATGATTAGACTTGGTCATCTTTGATAAGTCTTTAACGTCGCTGTGGAGGAATCTTAATGTTCTTTGCAGAATTGTGTTAACTGAACCATATTGGAACGTTTTTCTTCTAGCATAAATGACCTGTTTGCTGCAGTATGTCTAAATCAGGCTCAAGACTTTGACTAGGTAATTTCATTTTGTTTCTCATAAGTAAACCTTTGGGTAAATGTGATTCTCACCTTGGTATTCCCATTTTTAGCCCAGTCTCTGTTATGGATTGTGGTAGAAAAGGACTCAAATGTGGAACAACCTGTGTTAGAACAGGAGAAAAATAACAAAAGGAGAAAACTTACAATAAAAAGAAACTATTGGACCTTGAGTAGCATTGATAAAAGGAAACTAGTGAGCTGCTTTTATACTGAGGCAATGACAGCGTACCTGATTAGCCAATCAGGTTAAATGTGGTACAGCTGTGGGAGAAACTGCAGTAATTAGCTGAAAAACGCCACTTTTTTGTAAATATGAAGCTGTGATAATACAATTTTGGAGGAATCTGAAATGTATATATTTTATGAGCTGTAAGCTGTTTTCACCAAAATTACCAGAGCTGCACTGCAAAAACACAAAATCTTGCCAAGTATTTTTATCTGGTTTCTAGTGTTCTAGTTTATAAATCACTGAATATTTTAGCACCACATTACATTAAAGATTTGTTGCTGTTGTATTTACCTTCCAGACCTCTCCGGTCTTCTGGTTCTGGTCTGATCTGCATCCCCAGAACCAGAACCAAACAAGTAGAAGCAGCATTCAGCTTCTATGCACCACAAATCTGGAACAAACTTCCAGAAAACTGTAAAACAGCTGAAACACCGACTTCCTTTAAATCTCAACTAAAAAACCCACCTGTTGTATTTGAAACGTAATAAATGGCTAATTTAATGATGGCATTTGACTTAATGTAATGTTATAATTGTTGATTCAGTGTTACATGACTTTGTGTTTTTATGTTTGTTATGAAGTAAAGCACTTTGAAATGCAAACAAAACTAACTCAAAAGTAACTTATCAGTAATTCATAGGAGCTTGTTTTAAGTAAATAATTCCTTAATATTGATAACACAGTGGTAGTTCCTTTGGCAGATTGTTTCTCCTATAACATGAAAAAATTGTCTTTTATAAGTGATTTTATCTACCAATGAAAAATATTTTTTTTATCAGTAGTAAAGAATTATTTAGTTAAAACAATCTCATATACCTTGCTTAAAAGTTACTTGTAAGTTAGTTTTGTCTTATTTTAAGTGCAATAAATATTTGCACTAGAAATTAGACTAAAAATAAATAATAAAGTGTAAATGTTTGGACTCCATTGCTGTGTGTAAAACATCTACATGATAAATGAGTTTCACTTTTTGAGCTGAGTTACTAAAATACATCAACTTTATTATGACATAATTTACTGAGATGCGCCTGAACGTGGGCGTTCAGAAGTCAAGTGGATTTTTACTGAAAAAGCAGAGTGGAAACTGCAAATAACGGACTTAGGAATTAGGAGAACAGGGGCTTTAGGACATCTAAACCGCTAATTTAAGAATCTCTCAGGTGTAAGCTTTTTATAAGGGATTTCTGTCCGTGTTGTTTGCACCCAGCATTATGGAGTCACTGTGAGGCGAAGGGATCAGAGGCGGTTTAACCTCAACAAACAGCTACAGCTATAAATTCTCTGTGGGTAAGAGGAGACAGTGACCGTCTTCTAACTACAGCAACAGTCTGGTGTCCGGATGAACTGCATTTCCTGTCTCTGTCACATGATGACCTGTTCCTGAGCTGTAATCCCTCTAATTTTGAAGCCTTGTGTCTTTCACGCCTTAAGGGGGAAATCTTGTTTGGATCATGATTATTGTGATATCATGGGAGCCGGGTAGTTTTCTGTTAAATATGCAGGTAAATAAATAGAATAAAACATGAAAAAACAAGACAGCATGTAACTATGCTTACAAATGCTTTTAATATAATAAAATGATATATAAAAAAAACCCTATTTGGTTCTGTTGTTGAATTACAGAGCTTTTTCTGTGACAGGCTGCTGTATCCAAGGTGCACAAAGTAGCGTTGTAGGAGATCCTTCCTCCCAGCAGCTGCTTGACTCAGGAAAACAATTTCCAACACACAAATAAAGGTTTTCATACCTACAGTAATTTGGAGGTTCTTATTTCAAATATCATTTCTGGTATTTTTTTAAAAACATCCCTGTTTTGCACACTCTCTTCTTCTCTTGTAAATAATTAAATATTTTTATGTATGTATTTACATGCAAAAGTGTATAAATTTTTCTTTAAAATACATTACAGTACAGAACATTTCTTTTATTCTGAGTATATTTTATTATTATTTTTGATAACTGCACAGTGTAATAAATATTACCTTATTATACAATTTCTCATTGCTTTTTTTTAAACTTTACATTCAAAAACTTACCTTTAACTTACCTTCGGCTGCTACTTTACACCTTAATTTCCAAACTTTGGGGGAATAAAGAACATTTCTATTCTACATCATAATATAAATATATACAGGAGCCATAAAGGCTTGATCATATTTTAGATTTTTATCTTTAAAAGATTTTATGATACTAATTAATTTTACATTAATTTTGTTACAAAATACAGCATTTGGAAATTATATTAACATAATATTTTAACTCTTGACTCATTTTTGATTATGTTCTGATTGCTGATTTTCACATATTATGTGTCTCCTTATTAATGAAATAGAAATATATTTTGTTTTCTTTTTGGACTTTCCTAAATACATACATATTAAACCTATTTGGAATGTTTTTTTTTTAATCTTGTTCCCATTTCATTTAGCATTTTTTTTTGGTAATTCTTATTCTAATTGGACATGAAAGATTTGCCAATGTGAAAACGGTCCAGGTTATATTTGCCTGCTCATATTAAATGCACTTAGATAAATGTATATTTTTATTGGACAAAAACATGAGGGAAGAAATTAACAAAGGCAATAAAGGGACTGTAAAAGCTATTACAGAATACACAGCTGTCACACATTGAGGCTCACAGAGAATTTCTGTAATCTATACAGTTACCAAATGTATTGAAAACATGTTTGTTCAGCAGCCAAGGTCTGTGATTGGTGACAATCCATCTATCTTGACATGAACAGGTGCCAAAAATCTCACAGCTTTATAAAACAAAAACGTGACATGCAGATCAGATCTGGGGTCAGCAGTCGACCTCCACTATAAATACAGCAACACGACGCTGAACGTCACTGGTACCCAGTAGAACAAGTAGGAAACAACTGGGATCTACTGCTGGACTTTGGCGATTCTCCTTTGGTGTAAATTTATTTAAAATTCAGAATCTTTTCTACTTTTTTAAGGTTTTGTAGAAAGATGAAGTTCCTCCAGGTGTTTTCCTTCACTCTGCTGTCCGTCCTGGTGGCCAACTCTCAGGTCATCATGCCTGGCAGATGCCCCAGCGCTGCTGTTCAGCAGCAGTTTGATGCTGCAAGGGTGAGAAATCCTTTAGATGGAGCAGCAGAGCAGGATGTGGCTTTGTGTTGACTGTGAGTCTGGTTGTTTTGCAGTATCTTGGTAAATGGTATGAAATCCAGAGGATGCCCCACACGTTCCAGACTGGCCAGTGCAGCACCGCCACCTACAGCCTGCAGAGTCCTGGAGTTGTTGGAGTCGTCAACAGGGAGCTACTGTGAGATTTACTCACTCTCACCTGATCAGATGCATTTATAAACACTAATTTAAGATTTGATTTATTTTCAGTGCAAATGGGACCATTGATGTAATCACTGGCACCGCCAAACCCGACCCCACTGAGCCCGCCAAGCTGCTGGTCTACTTCTTTGAGGGTACAGACCCTGGTTTGGTTTCCACGCTCATTTTAATCTAGTTCTAGTTGTGTGTTTAATCCCGCTGCAGGTGGAGGTTTACTCATAGCCTGCTGTGTCTCTTTGCTCCTCCAGACTCTCCTCCTGCTCCTTACTGGGTCCTGTCCACAGACTACGACAACTACGCTCTGGTCTACAGCTGCACTGACCTCAGCGTGCTCCATGCTGACTTCGTGTGGATCCTGAGCAGGCAGCCCACTCTGCCCGACCAGACGCTGGAGGAGCTGCACGGCGTCCTGCGGTCCATCGGAGTCAGTGTGGACAAGCTGCTGGTCACCAACCAGGACGCAGATTACTGTAGCGCCATGAACAAGTAGTTTGAGATTGTGGAGTTTGTATTTATTGATGCAGAATCTTTATGTGAGCTTAATTTAATAAACTTGTGTGTCCAAAACAAACAATGTGCTTTCACTGGTGTTCTACATTTTTTGAGTCTTATGTTTTTTAATCAAAATGTTGATTCAGTAAATAAAAGGTAAACTACAAGAAATGTTGTGTTTTGCCAACTAAAAATCCTACAAGGACAGGTTTTGTAAAGTAAAAGTTTTACTTTTTTCCCCCTGACATTAAAAACTATCTGAGGCATTTTTTTCACCAAAAACAAAATAAAAATTTTAAGGTTGCAAATAGGTTTCACAGAATATTCCTCTTTGTGAGGATAAGACAGATTATGAATCAAAATCTTTAGATCAATTTCTTCTTTTCAAAGCTATTAAATAAATCATTTATGACTGAAACTTTTGTCCAAAACAACAGAAATATTTCTATAGCATCCTGAATAGAGTTTGACTACTTTTATCTGGAAAAATTTATTTTTTATTAAATAAACTTTGTGCAATATGTAGTCATTTGTTCCATGGAGGTTTTATAAACAAGCTGCCCTGTTATATTAAAATGTGCCTGAAGGAAATTTGACTCCAAGATGCTGTGATGGTGAAACAATCCTAGGACAATGAAATGCCTGTTTAAAGATTTTCTCATAATATTGCGCATCAGATGAATTTTGTCATCTCATAAAGCAACAGGATTTTCTTTATTTGAATTGATTAATTGATTCTAAAACGTAGGTAAGACAGTTTTTAAGCACACCTGACCTTAAACTCTACTGCCATCAAAGAAATAAAAAATAGATCTAATTAGCTGTTAGTTATTTCTGCTGATGTTAATTTTTAAATCAATTTCAGATGAAAACTGACAACACATTTTATTTATGTACAAATTAAGTTTTTTTCCTATTCCTATGCACTTATGTTTTGCCATCCCAATGAAGGATTAAAGTTGTTTTAATTAATGCTTGTACTTTCATAGTAATGGTATTTATTGTCTAATGTTTATTGACAGAATTGACATATTTAGCATTTTAACTTTTTGTCATTATATAGTCTTTTACTTGTTTTTTGGAAGATACATTTTCCATAACTTTAAAAAAAAAAAAAGCCAATTATTTACAGCAATGTTAATTAATACATATTTTCCCTGCCAAATAAATCAATCTAACTTAAAGATACAAATAAGCCTTAGGTGTAACTTTTACTGTTTAAACTGAATGTTAAATGCAACCATTGAACCAAAATAATGAATAAAAAAATGCCTTTTTTAGAATACAAGAATCAGAAATTTTATTTCCACAAAATACAATACAAACACATAGAAGACACATTTCTTTAAACAAGATGATGCTCATCATAACGCTACTCCGTCTCACTGGTTCATGGGACTGCAGTAAGTCTCGTCCTGAACGGTGGCGGCCATCTTGTCCACGCTGACACCGATGGAGGACAAGATGCTGAGCAGCTCCTCAGTGGTCTCTTTGGGCAGAGTGGGCTTCCTGCTCAGAATCCAGGACAGCTCCATGTGGAACAGGTCGTAGTCGGTGCAGCTGTAGATTAACGTGTAGTTGTCGTAGTCGGTGGACAGAACCCAGTATGGACCCGGAGGAACGTCTGGAGTCAAAACAGCAGCGGGAGAATTTTAAAGATCTTGAATAAATAGACTTATTTCTGAAAGAAAATTGTTTACCATCAGAGAAGGAGACCTCCAGCTTGGCCGGCTCAGCAGGGTCCTTCACTTTAGCCGTGCCAATAGCAGAGCTGACGGTTCCATCGTCACTGCAGGTTAATAATAAACAAATCAGTTCTGATTAAAGGCTGCAGGACTTTGTTTGATTGATTCTGTTCAAAAACAAGTTTTACTCACAGCAGCTCTCTGTTGAAGACTCCAACGACTCCGGGACTCTTCAGGCTGTATTCGGCGGTGGCACATTGACCTTTCTGGAAAGTTGTGGGCAGCTTCCGGATCTCAAACCATTTACCAAGATACTGAAGAGGAACCATATTTATTAAACTTCGAACATAAAGAAAACAGTAGCTGAGTTACAAAACAGGACTTCTGAGTTTGTCTCACATCACCAGAGTGGCGTAGTAACTACTTACTTGGGCACGTTTTTGGGAAATAATTACTTCTTATTAGTCGGTATTTGACTTTTAGTTCAGGAATTTGAATTTGAAGTATCGCTACTGTTACTTGAGTAAAACTTCTGGATTCTCTTCCCCTGAATAACTTCACTGAAAAAAGAACAAACATTTTACCCAAATATTCACCAGATAAAGACACTTACTAATCTCATAAGTTTGTTTTTTTTGTTTGTTTTTAAAGAAGCTGGTTAGGAAAAATATTTATTTTGCCTTATTTTATAATCATTTTCACTTTGGTCTATAAAAAACTTTTTTTAAATTTCTTGTCTACTTTCTACTATTTTGTGAGAACAAATATGTTAAAGTAGTGCTGCCCTTACTTCAGTACAATTTTTGGCTACTTTACCAGATTAGATAAATGTTGCTCACCCTGGCAGCATCAAAGTTGGCCTGGACTGCAGGATCGGGACATTTTCCAGACCTGAAAATCTGGGCGCTGCCTCCAGCAGCAAGCAGCATAGTCAAAGTAAGGATCTGCACAGCGTTCATCTTGTCGCCTTAGTCTGCAAAGAGTAAAACAGAAAGCAGCAGATGAAAGACGAGTCAAAATACAGCTGCTTTAGGAAGGTGTCGTCTGCTCACCTCTGTGAAACCAGCAGGAGTGACCACATCCCGTTCCTGGAGGCTTTTAAAGAGCCAAACGTCTCCAGTCTTCAGCCCCTCCTTGTTTGATGAAGTGAGAACTGGCACCTGTTCAAATGAAACAGACTCTCACCAAAGATATTCACCTGCACAAAGATGGTTGCATCTTTACATAATGAACTTATCAGGTCTCGAGTAGCTTTACACATTTTATTTAAGAAAAACATAAATTTGACTGTAATTCTAATTTCTATAAAGGCTGCAGAATCTTGCAAGCAGGCTCACATTTTAGGAAATGTTTCATATCTAAATTTGACTGCCTGTTTGCATCATAATCTGAAATAAAGTTAGGATAGTTCTTGTTATTAAAGTAAAATCTCCAATGTAAAAATATATTTCAGCTTTCAGCCATTTTACAGACAAGGGGAAGATTTGTTTTGCCTGACATCACGTTACGCATAAAAAGCATGTTGATGAAATGAAATATTAATCCATAACAAAAAAAACCCAAAAACAAAACAACAACAAAATAAACAATAATTTGATTCCATTATTATCTTTTAATTTTCTGTGGTTTATTGAAAATTATGGAAAATACTTTCTCCTGACAAGGTTTATACCCAGTCCACTAAATTATGAAGTTTTAACTTCATTTAGTCTAAATTAAAATAACTTTACAAGTTGACTGAAACTTGATAAAACCTTAAGTAAAAATGTTTTGACTTTCAAGCATTTGATCCAAAAACAAAGACATAGAACCCTGCAGGTCTGGGTTGTTCAGAAAACAAAATAAAATGAACAAAAATAGTTACATCAGTGCATATAGCAGGTTTTGTTTCTAAAATCTACAAAATACTGTTAATCTGTTCTTCTCTGCTCTTATTGCACTAGAATAGGACTATATCTGCAAATTAACATGACTGTTTCTATAATAGTTGATGAATTTTTTCTAATTTTTGAAGATTTGTGGATGAAAGAATGAAGTTTCTTTCTAGAATGAAAGAAACTTCATTCTAGAATAAAAGGGAGACAGATATTTCTGCTAAAAAGCAATGCTGCTTTGTTAGGCTTCAAGAGGAAACTAGTAAATGATTATAAAATCTTTCAGCTGTGTGCTCAACACATTTACTGAACTGACCAATTTCCACCTGAATCTGACCTTCTGCTTTAAAAAGATTCAGATTTTGTGTTGGTGGAAAATTACATACGATGTACGTTTTAACCGTAAAGTGAAATGCCTTTCAGTTAATGGAAAATGAACGGGACGTTACGCAACCAAGACACGAATGGGTGCAAAAAAAAAAAAAAAGAACAAAAATAATCAATTAAATCAAACTAAACTTAGCCTGTTTTAGGTCAGTTATTATTAAATTATTTCTTGTTACTAAATGTTTTTTTTTTTTATATATATACCATACTTTGTCTGCATGTAATAGTTTCTGGTGTAAACTGGTTCTGGTTTGTAGGAAGTCTTTGCTCCCACACTCTGTTACACTCCTATCTAGGATTGGAGATGGTGGTAAATCCAAAACATGGATCTTGTTGTGTTGAGTCATTGTCAGTTTGTAACTTCCTGATTTTCACATAATGTTTTTTCCTCATGGTGCCATCTTGTTTGTGATGCGCAGCAAAAAAAATCTGATGCTGCAGAACGACACAGAGGAGACGGTGTTTGCAGCCTCGCAAGCTTTCCTCCTCAAACTGCAACAATAGTACTACTATGAAGCTCCCCTTTATTGTCCTCTTTTAAAACTGTTTTAGCACTCTATTGTTTTGATTGTCTTTCTTTTCTTTTGTCCATTCCGTATTTTTAATGTTCGTTGATTTTATCTGTATGTCACTTTGTCGCAGCTGTTGCTGTTTTAAAGTGCTTTATAAATTAAACAGTAATAGCTCATGAATAGGGGAATAGTTCAACCACAAATCCTTTACTGATTCAACTATAAACTCACCATATCCAGTCACACTGTCTTACAGATTTAAACACATTTCTCCTTGGGATGATCTTTGAATAACCATCAGAGCGGTCGGTTTAGTTTAGGTGACAGATCGTCCTGGAGGTTTTGACCTCAGTCATCCCTCAGCAGCAGGAAACATTCTCAAGCTCTCGTCCACGTGTGTTGCTGCTCACTTTCAGGGTTTTCCGTCCTCCCTCTGTGTTAATGTACAGCTTGTATATGTGTGCACAGCTGCAGGGGCATCAGCAGCATGGCTGCATAGGCTCTGGCACGTGAGTCTTTTACGGCAGCCGTTACACAACATTTTCTTTTTGGTGTGGAGCTGAAATGTGAACCAGCAACAATTTGCTGAACACAAATCAGTTTTTTGTTTGGTCAATGAAACAAACTTTTATGCCTTAAAGGCTAGAAGATAAAATTTGGTCTTTTTTTAAACTTTGAAAAGTTTCTTTTTGGATGAAAGAAGAAACAAGTGCCTGGTCATGAAAACTCAATATGAGGATATTGTTTAATTTCCCGAAAGGTTCCTTTGATTTCACATTGCTCAAGCATATTAAAGCTCCTCTGCTGCCCTCTTGTGGACAAAAACACAGAGCCAACTTTCATGTCTAAAGGTAAAATATGTTTTGTTGTATGATTAATTCAACAAAACACCCAACCTGATTTTAGTATTTCAAGCAAGAAACTGTTTCAGAAAGTCAGTGCTCCTTTTCTGCTCTAAGTCAAAACAACAGATCCCTTTTGCAGTGACACATTGTTGCCTTCACAAGATCATAGGTCCAGAAGGTTTCCCTAAGTGTGCTTCTGAATGAAGCATACTTAGGGTATGGCATATTGAACTCTTAAACTGGAGTACCTGGAGAGAACCCACTCATGCACCAGGAGAACAACTCCATGCAGGGATTCAAACATAAGAATGTTTTTCTGAAACATAATTGAAACAACCCTACAATTTTATAATTTATGAAACCTCATGGGACAGAATACGAGCACAAAAAAAGAAAATCCAAAAACACAACCTTGTGATAAGATTAAAAGACACCAAAACTCTCCTCAGGATCCACCTTTGCATGCTGCATCTTTAATACATTTTTCAGCTCTTTGATATTTCCTCATTATCCTGCAGCCCGTTTGGCTGTGCGCTCGCTTCTGTCCTTGATCTTCTGACCAGTCGAGCTCATTGCCTCCATCCTGGCAGAAAGCAGCCGCAGCTGCTTTAACCGGGCTTTGATGTGTCTGTCTGCAGCTAACAAGTCATCCCTCCCTGAAATACAAGCTGGATATATTAGCTGGAAATTGAGCCTTTTGATCTTTTTTTTCTTCTTTAGTTTAATCTTGTTTGTTGTCGGAGGGCTTTGTCTGGAGGCAGACAGTATTTAATAGATTTCTGCATGTAAATCACTGTGTTTATTTTAGAGTATTCATGTTATCAAACAGCACCAGATAATGAAATGTCAGGTTACCGACTCAGGTTTGAGCTTCTCATTCTTATGGAATCTAAAGTTTCCTGTGAAATTATTTAAAGTTTTTAACCTTGTCCTTGTATGTCTTTGCTGCACAAAATCTATTCCTTTCAAAAAATAGTGAGAGGATTCAAATATTCATAGTCCTTGAACTTTTCCACATGATGTCGTCTTGAAACCACAAACTTCAGTATTTATTGTATAAGAATAAGAGCATTAAATTATTATTTATAGTGATTTATTGTTAGCTTGTAAAATGAAAAGAAAACAACACAGCATTTTTAAATCTTCATAAAAAAGAAAAAAGAAATCTGAAAAGTGTGGTGTACATTTAAATTTAACTCGTCCTATCATACCAGACCAAAATTCAACAGTCTGGCTCACATACAAAACTCTTTACTTCCTCTTGAACACTTTATCGCCAATGCAAAGTATGGTGGTGGCAGCAGCAGCCTGTGGGGTGCTTTTCTTCAGTAGGGAAAGGGAATCTGGTCAAACTGAAATCCGAGAGATTAAGCCAAATAAACCTGGAAGAAAATCATTAACATGGGGAGCAGGTTCATTTTCCAGCAAGACAAAACAATAAATCCTTTTGGAGATTAATATATTCTTTAATTGAAAGGAGGTCCATTTAAAAGATTTCCATAAAAAATCTAACAGTGGCTCACACCAAATGCATTTTGAGCATCAGGTTTACATTCAAAGTTTATGCAGAGGCGCGTTAAGGGCACCGATTTGACCCGTTTGGAGCACAGATTGCTGCAGAAAATACCAGCAGCCATCATGATCTTCAATAACTCTTTGAAGAATCTAAATTAATGAGTTACAACAACACTTAATTTCCTTTTGGGATTAATAAAGTATTTTTGAATTTTAATATACCTCACCTTGAACATGAAAAAAAATCTTTGAAATAACTGAAAGAAACCTGGTCACGTAATGGGGTATGCAGACTTCTGACTGGAGATAAATCAGTGGAAAAATCTGAAAAATGAAAACAAAAAAAGCCTAAGTTCCCATTGCAGCCCACCTCAAGCAGGAGAACCTTCTGATAACTTTGTGACATTCCAGCCGGAGCGTCACCCATGACTCTGATTTGGTAATGACCGACTTTGCGCCGGTAATAAAACTGGAGAAAGACAAAGAATCTCATTGATTTCAGAGATGTGCAAAAACTTTGTGGAGAACAACATTTCTGAGTCAAACCCTGAGATCTCTGAGGAGAGAACACAGATCCACAAAGAGGAACAAAACCGGTAAGATAAACGTTCTTCCTCTGACTAATTTAAACATTTATTGATTTTAAAATGTGTAATATTTGTAGAATGGAACTGAATAACAGGGGCTTTTGTTGCTTTTCTGCACATGACGCAGCCTGCTCTTACCATGAGAGTGTTTCTGGCTTCGATTTTTGTGCTTGTAATCCCCATCATTCGGGCTCAGGTTCCCCACTGGGGTCCGTGTCCAGAACCAGAAGTCCAGCCTGCCTTCATCCTTAAACAGGTAACAGAGGATTCCTACCATGAGTCCAAACTGTCTTTGAATGACCTGATTAAAAAAGTTTCAAACAGCAGTCAAGTCTCACAATTTAAGATGCGTTTTCTTTTCTTTTTCTTACCAAACATTAGAATTAAACAGCATTAAAATATTGCAAAACTCTTTTAAAAATTATTTTACAGTAGAGCAAATATTAGTGGTGTTAATATTTTTAAAACCTTTTTGAAAAAGTGAATTTAAAACATTTGTGCAAATCTACTCGCTGTCTAAACTGAGAAATTATTATTATTACATGTTCAAATTTTACAAGTCAAGCTTCACATTACGAAATGATGGGAATGCATTTCTCTGCAATTGTTAAAAATAACAAAATCTCACTGTGGTAGAAGGTTGTGTATTAAAATGACGTTAAATAAGATTGAACAATGAATATGCAGAATTTCAAAAGCAAAAATAGTTCATGCATTTCTCCTATTTTATGTCAAAGAAGCAACATCTTATCATTTAATCTGTTCTCAAACAGTGCACAAACTACTATTTAACTGAAATAGAACATAAAGTGATGCTTTAAGTGCAAACTCACTAAGATATTCGCTAGTATATTGTCCTTGAGGGGAAAAAAAACGAGAGTGCAGGGTACTTAATGACTTTCCACTGCAGATACAGAGCGGGCCTGAAAGCTAACCTGTCGCATGTTTCTGTAAACCCATTACAGTATGTAGATTTATTCATAGTCTCCTCTCACGTTGCTCTAAATTGCCTCTGAACCCATGTGTCCCTGGCCCTCGCAGTTCATGGGGAGATGGTTTGAAATTGCCAAGCTGCCGGCCCAGTTTGAGAAGGGCCGCTGCATCGAGACCAATTTCACTCTGACGACGGACAAGTCCATTCGAGTGGTCAGCTCGGAAATACTGTGAGTCACTGCGAGCGGGAACCTTGTGGAAATGTATCAGGAGGTGCTTGTTGGCACCGTTTAGCGCTGCGTTAAAACTCTGTGTGTGTGCGTGTGTGTGTGTGTGTCAGAAAAGGAGAGGTGAGGAAAATCATGGGGACCGGAGTGATAGAGGATCCAAAGAATCCAGCTAAACTGGGAATAACCTACTCCTACGGTCAGCGGGAATACATCGGAGTAAAAATGATCATCTCTTGTTTATGTTCTGACCTTTGACTTTTACTTTCTGTGTCTATTCAATGTAGTCCTCCCTTACTCCCCTTACTGGATCCTGTCCACTGACTATGTGAACTTTGCCCTGGTGTACTCCTGCACGGACGTCCTCAGGCTCTTCCATGTGGACTTCGCCTGGATCCTGGGCCGCACCCGGAGCCTGCCGGACGCCACCGTGGAGAAGGCCAGGGAGACCTTCGCCACCAACAACATCGACGTGACCCGGATGATCCCCAGCAAGCAGCAAGGATGTGACAAAACTTTCTGAGGCTGCGGCGGAAAAGCAACACAAGATGGCGCCGTTGCTGGTGGAAGAAGAGAAACGATTGCAGATTTTTTTTTCCTCCCCACTCTTTATTTCTACAGAGAAGAGTTTTAATATTTTATTGCAGTTGTAATGAATAGAGTAATCTCAGCTGTTTGCTTGCTGATTAAAGTACATTATCTGATACGAGAAAGCTTTATATTCATCTGGAAAAATATTTGCTAAAACATTTTGCCTTTTTTAATCAGACTTATTAGGTAAGCCTCAGTGAACTAGATTAATTTTACTAGAAGGAAACAGCTGTGTTTTTTTCAGTGAAAACACATGATACTGATTGCTCTATTTGTCTCTCAAACTCCAAACATGAAGGACTTCATTAGTCCTAGTAGAGTCAGGAAAACATGTGATCTCTGTTGATTTTTTTGACAAATTAACATGAAGCATTTTTCTGGGATTATTCTCCTCAATCAGATGCCAGTTTTGTTTTTGATGATATAAAACCTTTGTGGAATGTGTATTAAACTGCAGAATATAATTAATGGATGCCTAAACAGTAAAATGTGCTACTTGGAACAATCTTCAATGAAACAATTTACATAAGAGAATAAAAATCTTTATGTTTTGAAAGTAAAAACTCTGTTTCAAAACAGTTAATATTTTATTAAATATTGAATCTCAGAAATTAAATAATTAAACTTGCTGTCATTTTGTTGCCATTAACGATGTGCTGATTTTTTTATTTTATTTATTTCATTATTCACTTTTAAAACATTGGATTCATGCTGCCCACAACCATTTACTGTCTCCATTACTTTTTGTTTGTTTGTAGCCAGATTCCTGTTGACCTTTACTTTAAAGCAAAAAAAAGAAAAAAAAAAAGAAAAAAAAGTCTATATATTGAAAAGCAATTTACAGTTAAGGTCAAGATTATTCACACTGCTTGCACATTTTGGTTTAAATTATATTTTAAAACTTTAATCGACAGTCTTACTGGACGTAAAGTAAATATTAAGTTTTTTTTTCTTTAACTGATGCTCTTTTGAGATTGTTTTATTTTCTTTTGAGACATAAAAGCCACATAAATAAACAAAACGAAATCTGCAGTGAATTTGCGAAATCTGCAGTGAATTTGAGTTTATCTGTAAATGAGCTTGCAGACAAAGTAAACAACCTTGTTTTATAAACAGTGTTTGTAATCTACGACATTCAGCACTGCATGTTTGAGAAAAATTAACAGCAAATCAATTACAAAATTAAAAAGAAATAATAGATATCAAAAGATAGGTATTGGCAAGTTTAATAGATAAAGTTTAATTAATGAGTCAATTTACTGATCTTTGCATAGAGAGGAAAAGGTAGTAGATATCTGACTAAAATACAGAATTTTCCTTCAGTGCAGTGACTCGTGCACCTGTCTGTCTAGCACTTTTGCCGTCTAGTTTGCACAAACAAAACAAGGACACAGTTGTTTTTTGCTTTATGTTTGCATAAATTTCTGCTATATTGTTGTGGCAGTTTTCATTGTTCAGCATAATAAGGAGGGGGAGTTGTCAGAGGCCACGCAGGTGGCGAAGAGCTGCGATGAATGATGCTCTCCAGGATGCATCGTGCAGCGCTGTGCCGAGTGTTCTCACACACACACATACACACGCCCACACACACACACACACACCAACATAAACATCCATATTTCCCTTCAATAACAACACAATAACTCAAACTCCAGAGGCTTTGTAGAGGTACACAATTATACATGAAAGTGTAGATTTAATTAGATGAAACTTACAGCTCACGCTTGCTCACTATTGACTCAGCTCTGTGGGCTTTCCACAGTGAGCAGGCGTGGGCTGAGTGGGAGTAAAGCCTGGATCATGGGGTACACAGCTCAGACGTGGCACTTACCCCCATTGAGGAGAATGTAAACTCCTCAGACATACAAAGAGGAGCTCTGCCAGCTTAAATACTGCAAAGAGAAGACAAGAAATCCTCAATTCAGCTAAAGCAAGCAGATACCAGGACAAAAATATTAAAATAAAAACTGGAATGTTTTAGCTTCAATATAGTTTACATAATACAGATTAACAGTAGGTTGTGCCGTAATTGTGAATTAAAAAGTAAATTAATTATGGTTTCAAAAGGTAACACCAGCTCCTCTGAAAATAATTAACTGTGGGAGAAAAAAAAAAAGAGTCCTGGATGGATAAATCTGTGGTTGATGATTCCTGATTATGAAGTAGTTCATCAGATAATTTAGGTGTTAATCAGGAGCCAAATTGCAGAAAGTTCATTAGGAGCTGCTGCACAGAATAACAAGCTGCATACTGATTGAATCAGGAGCAGAGATTAGCAGCAGGAAGAGTTAATGATGGTCTAATAAAAGTAAGGGGCAGCGTTTTCTTCTCCTCTGTTGTTTCAACGCTGATTTCTAAATGTGTTTTTTAATTGTATTACCAGTAAAGAGCAGACTGGCTTTCCTTTTGTTCCTGTAAGATGCATGTTTGCTGTCTGACAGGCTGGGGGAAGCAAATACTCATTCAGACAAAAAGTTTTTTTCCACATATGTAAAAAGGTAAGATACAAACCATTCTAATCACAAAAAATACAAACATCTCGGAGTCGTTAAAGAAATTTCTTTAAATTTAAAGAAATTTCTTTAAATTTCAGGTCAAACATAACAAATACTACAAATGACACAAACACTAGTGTCTAATTCTACTTCTTGAGGTATTAAATCCAACAACATGTTGAAAATCTCTGAACTTCTTTGAGTTATTTTGGGTCTAAAAGAGCTGCATTTTTGCTATTTGCTCTTCGATTGGCTGCTTTACAAACGCCAGTAGCATCCCAAATATGAATTTCTCCTTTCAAAGCTGCATTTTCTTTTGAATATTCTAAAAATGATTTCTAAAAATATGTCTGGAAATTTTCAAAGAATAATTTGTAGTAAAAGTCACAAAACAAACAAAAAACAGGATATTAATTAACACTGTAGCACTATAAATTGTCTCTACCAACATGTTATCGAAAGCCTTCTAGAAAAAAAAAAAATCTCCTAGAGATATTACTTTATTCCAGAGTCTATATTTATTATTTATCAAACAAATCTATATTTCAAGGTTTTTACTCACAAAAAAACATATAAGAAACCAAACTAACAAAAACAAAAAGACAAACTATAAAAGATCAGAATATGTTTGATGTAAATAATGAATGAATATTCTTGAAGTTTTTCTTCAACTGATTCAAACTTTGAAAGCTCAGATTTCCACAGATGTTTCCGAAGACCCTGTGGGGACAAAAGTTCTTTCATGGCTGATATCTAACTCCTCCAATGGGAAATGGGATTATACATGGAAGGAGGAAAACAGAAGTGCAGTTGTGGACTTTTTTTTAACTCTTATTGTAACCAATAAAACCAAAAGTGTCAGAGTCTCCTGCATATATGAGACACACGCTGGCAGCAACCGCCTGCACCTCACCTCTGTTTCTAGTGCTGGGAAATATCAGAACAAAAGTTCATCTCTCTCAGAACAGCAGGGAAATGGGAAATTGTTTTGCCAAAATCGCCCACCATCAGAATGTCTTTAAGTTTTCAAACTTCTGACTTTCAGGTGTTTTTGAAAGTTTTTCCTTTGAGTTATTATTTTGGACATAGTTTATAGGTGTGTACAAAATGCTTGAAAAACATATTGACATGAGTTTTATGCCTTTTCCCTTTTCTTAAGCTCAAAATATTACAATTTGAGAGCAAATCAATGTTTGAGGGTAGAGTTGAGAAACTAAAATAAAAAAATAAAAAACAACTAAATTTCAAGATGGAATCTGAAACTAAAGTGTTCATCTTTCTATGCTACTATAGATTCAATATCAATATCGATATTATAAACTTATACATTATGTATCTAGTTACTAAAATAAATATTTTGATAATATTCTAACTTATTGAATATGGTTGTATGTGTTTATTCCTATTAAACAGGAAATATTTGTTTACAGTGAATCACAAACATATCCTCTGAAGTCTTTGACATATCAAAGCAGCATATGCAAACATAAAAATGGTCACATAAATATATATATGTAATGTACTCATAATTCACTTTAAAAGCGCATCATTTAGACACAGATAACGTATCTGAGAAACTGAAGATTCAAAGATTTAAAAGGAGAGGTTTCAACATTGTTGAAGCAAAGAGTTGTCTGTCTTCATGGTTTTAATCTTGCATCTGCAGAGAAAGCCAAGTTATTCTGCTGAAAACACAATATACTGGAGGTTACCCTGTGCATGACCTGAGAAGAGAATAATGTCACATCCAGGGAGTCCCCTGTGTCACAAATAAAACTGGGGGGGAAAAAATCCTACACTAATCATAACAGCAGTTTCATGGAAATGAAAAAGTAAAATGAAAGCTCATATTTTTCTCAAGTCAATAACAGCCACAACAAACTTAAATTATTTAAAATGGCTGATACTTCAGTCTATTTTTGCAGTGTGCAACCAGCATTCCTGTGCAGCTGGATGAAAAGCTTCGGTCCGGTCTCTGCCCTAACGTGGGCGGCCAGAAAGCAAAATCTTTGTTCTGATTGCATCAGCTTCTCATTGTGCAATGAGACTTCTGAGATTTGGTTAGAAAAAGATTATTTTTGAAGGATTCAAAAACACAAAATTACATTTGAGCAAGTTCTAGGTTTAAATCTACAAGCACTGAAATTTCGAGAGTTTCATAAAACTTTACACTCAGCGACAACGCTCTGGGACGTAATATTTGTTAGAAATGTTCAAATGCAGGATGTCTATTCCAGTTGGCTGAATAGAAGTGAACTGAGGAGGAGTCTGTCATGTTCAGATGGGGAATTGTCAGTCAGGGCAGACTGAATCTATTAGCGCTCAGTGATTAGCTCCTGGGCGTCAGAGCTCTTCTGTTTCCTCAGCAGGAAATCTCTTTACTGGCCTTGAAACCTTCAGCATTTCCCGCCCCTCTTTTATAAAAACCCGTTTTATGCCGGAGTGTGATCCCTGTTCCGGGGCTTCGCTTCAAACAGCCTCGGTTTCACACCATGTGTGACACAGATTCGACGAGGACCCCTCAGCGGGAGCAGCGTGGCTGTGTTTGGCGCGAGGCTCATTCGAGGTGACAGCGGTTATTCCCCTCTGACGTACATGTGTGCCATTTTACTGCCTCATGGACACGAGGCAATCCTCTCTGGCCCACATATTATTCATAAAGAGAGTTTAAATGTTCATTAATCTGAACAATCAGGTGCATAATGCGCCTCGGATCTTCCTCAGTCACAGCTGTAAATGGCTTTGGCGGTTTGGCCTCATTTACTGTATGTTATGAAATATCCAGGCTACAGCAGCTCTGAGGAAAATAACTTTATTGGATTGCTCATCTCTCTCTCGAAGGCTTCATGAGGCTCTTTGCTTATTAGCATCTTAAAATGACACTTTTGCTACTGATGTTTTACTGGCTGAAATATCAATTCAATCTTTTGGAAGAAACAGATTTAGGGTGTATTCAGACCGGACAGTCTGGTAGACTCGGTTCGATTAGGGACTAAAATTGCAGCATTTGTTACATTTTCAGAACTCTAGTTCGCATTCACACTGCACTATATCAAACAACTAAAACTAACTAAAAACCGGTCCTCCCCGCCCTCCTGTCGCCTGCAGGGGCGCTGCACCAAGAACTACTGAAGGAATCGACACAAAACCTCTGAAGAAGACCAGCACAACTTTCTTCTTGACAAAAAGTAAAAACGGAGCAGTGTCAGATTTTAGCCGGTGTAGAATTTCTTCATTGATCTACATTATTAGTCTGGACATCACCTGTTAGCCGCTAATGCTAGCGAGACTCCTGCAGGCGCCGTTACTACGCGGTGAGTCTGCCCACCAAAACAGGCTGTTCCAATCACAAAAACAATCGCAGCACCTTTATTTCTTTCCCGATTTCAATAAACATGGCTTAAATTAAAGTTGATGTTTGTAAGTATTCTTCCTTCATACTAATCTATTAACAGTTTTGTTTCTATCAAGATGCAAGAGAGTACTAAGGAAATTCTTCCATCCTATTTGATGATTCTGTTTAAACAAACCAAGGCAATTAGTTCAGCTTATGTCATTTATTAAAGGTTTAAAAATTACAGCAGCTGCAGAGCGCAATTACAATGGGACAATAAACTGATAAAAAGTTGTAAAACAACTTCAAACCATTTATATTCTGCTTTTCCTGCGGGTTAACATCTTCGTTAACCCGCAGAGCAGAGAGTAATATATGACCAGAATGTCCTGCACCGTAGCTAACTTCCTGCTTTTGAAACGCTCTCTAGTCCGGTTGCATTCAGACAAGTTTTCTACCATTTTAGAGTCCACTTCAATCGGTTTTTAGGCGGATTAGAGTTCGGTTTTAAGTCCGTTTTGCAATTCAAATTTGCATTCAGACCTATGCAAAAACTCTGACTTTCTAGACAAATGGATTAGAGATTTCATGTCTCTTGTTTAATTTAAGAGAAACAAATGATCTTTGTGTATGTAATGTTGATATTTATTAATTTTGACCAAAATATGAATTGCATCAGCTGTTTATGCAAGTTACAAGGATAAAAGACAAACTTGTGGCAGTTTTCTCACCTTAAAATCACATTTTATCACTTTTCTTTAACTGAAAATGTATTCTTTAGACTTGTGCAATAAAATTACTGATACAAATACAAAATGCATCTAACAAGAGGAAATAAGCTACGTTAAAGTGCATGCGCAGCACCGGCACCATAATTAAAAAACCCAACAGTAAACTTGATATTCTTGGAGTTTTAGGTGAAAGAATCACGTAAAACGTGCTCCAAACATGTCAGCGATCGTCTGTGTCTGACATTTTATTTAAAAGGACGCAGAAATAAAAAGCATCCAGGTGTCTGTGCTCGAGCTCCAAGCTCACCTCCACTTTATAAGCCGTTCCTTGTGAGTTTTATAATATATTTAAGCCTCTGGAAACGAAGCAGTGGTTCTTTATGTTTAATGTATCAGCAACAATCCTGACAATAGTCATGGTAAGCATAATGAAAAGTTTAATCAATGGGTTCATTGTTTGTTATATTGTCCTCTACTGCAGATAATTAGGTTCATAAATATTTCATTGGCTGCATCTGACAAAGTGTCAGTGTTCATTTTGCTTCCTAGAGAGAAATCTTTCTCTTGTCCCCGTGTGAAAAGCCAACATCTCCTACAGCAGAAACTAATCAACAATGAATTGAAAAATCTTTTGCCTTATATGTTTCATTTTAGGTGTTGTACATTATTGAAGACTTTGTTGTTAAAGTGCAACCTTCTTCTCACAGAAGCGTTGGTTAAAAAACATCTGTGTGTTTGTTTTTTGGATGTGGAAAAACAAGATGGAAAAGTACTTTTTTGGACATGTGGAATAAAATCTGCTACATTATCCCTCACATATCACATTCACTAAACGTCTGTGCCACTGTTGACATGCCTTCTATCCTTGTCTTAGGGAAAAATAGCCAGGGTTCATTTCTTCAGCTAGCGCTAGATACATAAGCTAAGTTAAGTTTTTAAGAGTTTGCTTTTTGATTCACACCAAACTAGAATACAAACAAACTTTGTATTCTAGTTTGATTAAAGCGGATCAAGCAGAGCTGATTTAAACGCCCTCAATCAGCAACCTGGATGCTTCAAAATAAAAGTCAAACTCCCAAAACGTCCTGTCTGAATAATTTGACTAACAACTGTCCAACCACACATACTTTTAGTATTTAAATTTCATTATTAGTTTATCAGTTGATCCTTTGATGTGAAAAAAAAAAAAAATTACATTAAACAAGACGACACAAAAAAAGTTATGTACCTGTTTTTGACGCAGCAGGAGACTGTGAATTCCACACCATTAATCCCAGTATGCATGGTGTATTCAGATTGGAAGTGCATAAGACATTATACTACATTATAAACATGACAGGACTTCATTCCACTTTCCCATGCTCAGATGCAGCCAACATTAATGTTTTAAATCATCAATATATGTGGCAAGACTGGAAATAGTGATAGCAGCTTATACATTTCCTGCTTTGTTGCTAATAAAATGCTCTGTCTTTTCACATTAATTCATTTCTGAAAAATGTTTGAGATCTGGATGGGTCAGTATAAAGAGATTAGAATGTCCTTCTACCCCCATAAATGAGACAGAAACTGTAAGCAAACAACTACAACTCTGGTTTTACAATGTGTGTAAAAAACCTCCAAAAGAAACAAACTGAAGTCTCTGTTTAGTCTCTTTTGAGACTGTAATTAGGCGTAACATCCTGTTTTCTGTCTGGTTCTGTCCAACTTTGTTTTGTTTTTTAAATAACATGTTAGAAAAAAGGAGCATACGCAAATTAGACACACAACCTACAAATATACAGAATAGAGTTACCATCATGTAACGCTCATCATTTCTTTATAATTGGTCTAAGGCAATAATTATTGACACACATATTTACCAACTTTATGGTTTTTCATAAAGTTGGGCAATATCCATTTTATTAATGGCATAATAATACAAGGGTAAGAATAGAAATACTTCATAATAATACTACTAATGTAAAAGTAAAACCATGATCTGGTAAAACTACGGTTAAAAGTACATTTTCCCCACAAAGAACTATAACAGAGAAAATGTAAGTAGTTACTGCTCACTTCTGTTCACAACTATCAGAGTTTCAGAAATCGACATTTAAAGTAAGTAATATACATTTCTATCACAGAACAGTGCAAAAATATTTGCAGTGATAATTTATACTAGTGATTTTAAAATGGCACAGCAGACTTCAGAGATAAACAAAACAAAGGAGAGTGAATACAAACATAGAGTGTGTCTGTTGCATTGCTTGGTTAACATATGGTTGGTCTTCAGTGAGTGAAATAACTTGAGGTGGCTATTCAAGTAAAATTTGTGTGACTTTAAAATAATCTCACTGGAATAAAAGAAAAAAGAAAAAAGTAGAAAAGTACATTTCTACTCCTAGAAATGTACACAAGTGTGTGACCAGTTACTGCACACCTCTGCTCGTCACGCCCTGATTTCTCTTTGCATCTCTACTTTGAATCCTTTTATTATATACAGGTCAACTGCATATCATAAACAAAAAAGAAACATTCACAGAAAATAGATATATAGGCATAAAAGCCCATCGACCAAGACTACTTCAATTTAAAATAA
This sequence comes from Poeciliopsis paucimaculata, assembly GCA_903067055.1. NCBI lineage: Eukaryota > Metazoa > Chordata > Actinopteri > Cyprinodontiformes > Poeciliidae > Poeciliopsis > Poeciliopsis paucimaculata. The sequence goes on along the minus strand of CAEGAD010039883.1, from coordinate 19,556 downwards.
CACAAAATAGCCTGGCTCTGTGCAGACAAAATGTAAAGACTTGATGAATCACTCTTGCACAGTTTTGCACTTTGCAAAGACGTATAACTTTCTCCTCACAGAAGAGCTGATTAAAAACAGTATGAGTCCAGAGAAGACTGTCACATAGCAATGAAACTAAGCTGTGGTGTGTAAAATCCAATGTTTGATAAAATGTGATTTTTAGTTTTAATATGTGTTGGTGACAATGGAATTAACCCTTAAATATTTTGTTTTAAGCAACATGAAATTTAACAAACAGACTCAAATTAGGTTTTCAAAATAAGTCCCAAACTTGTGAACAGAATTTCTTATTTTTTTACACAGGGAGTGAATTTCTAATGGCACTAAATTCACTGGAAGAAAATGCAGCTAGTTTTTCTTGGTGCTGGTTTATAATGAGAGTTAAATGTCAACCACCTGCAAACGCAGAGGATGTTGCACATTTTCTGCTACATGTTGATACAGATTCTTAGTTTTCCTGCTAACCTTTAGTCTCATACACTGTCACACCTACACGAAGGGCATTCCCCAGGGCCCAGCAACCTCAAAACGAGTACACGTGTAATAATTTCCCACTACTGGAAATCTTTGTTTTCTATTTTGTTGTTTCCATGGATGACGGCATCCAGTCCACATGAGAACGATGAAAGAAATCTGCACTTTCCTCCCCTTTCTACATACTTTGTGTGCAGCAATAGTGATTTACAGCCTAATAATATATAATTTTCTTTGTTAGTTTCAGATTTTTTTTTAAAGTAACCCAAACTTCTCCAGATGTTGTGAAACTCCTAACAACCCAGGGATACAGTATGCTAAAATTATGGGCTTGTATCCTGCTTGTGTTTTCTGCTACTCCTGGGGCTGGATTGAGGGTTTTAGTGTGCTTGGAAACACCTGTTCAGGGTTTAATTATACTGTAGCTACATATTCTGCACACAGACTCCATATGCTGTCACCCCTGGAAATTCTGCAGATGGCATGCAATAAACGACGGTTTTCTCTAACGGCTTAAATGATTTCTACATCAGTGAATTATGGGCACATGCATTCTGTTTGACTTCACATGTTTCGGTGAAAAATAACCCTTTCTGAGCAAAATGAGTTTCTGTCTATTTGATTATTTTAATATCCTTAAATGTGTCACCATTTAGAGAAAAATTGCACCATTCAAATTAAAAAAATAATTGATTGATTTATTCATCATCTTAAAATTTCAAATCTTTCTGTCCTTGAAGTGCTCAGAAATGTAAATTAAGACTTCTGGAGTAAATAAAAGCTGAGCGGTTGGGTTTAAAATTACTATTTTGCTTGCAGGTCTGTAAAGTTCAGAGGGACAACATTGTTAGATTGTTACAATATGTTAAACATAAAAAGTTGTGTGTTGTGTATGTTATGGTGGCTCCTTATGTTAATTGTTTTGATGAGTTTATCCGATTTGATTCGGTTCTTGATTCTACGGGTTTATAGAACTTCACTTAATGAATCAAATAATTTAATATTTAAAAACATGTTATCAGTCTTATATTAATTTTTTTGTGATGATTGGAAAACATGCACGTATTATGAAAAAGGGAAAATTTAATGTTGAAGCTCCAGCTCTGCATATTATTATTTGATTTACTTTTTTAGATATGTTTAAAAAATAGAAAACTATTTTAAGTATTTTTAAGCTAAAGCTAAGTATCTTTCAACTAAAAACTTTAACATAAATTTATCTGCAACTATTGCAATGTCATCAAAAAATCCCATGAGTATAGCGTAGATAATGATTTAGCAGACTGTGGGTTGAAGCTGCACCGGCTGTGAGGAAAAGCTGCAGCGATGCTCATTAAACACAAAGTAAACTCGGACTGCAGGGCGAGCATCACAAACAGAAACATGCTCTCACCTTTCTTGCAGTTCTCTGGACCTCAACCCGAAATCAGAGCATAACAGAACAACGGCGTTTCTGTGGATTACATCAGCCAGGCAAAAAATGACATTTCTACTGAAGTCGTAAGAGCAGTGGAATAGTTTCTGTAGTCCAGAAGAAATGAATTTTTTATACGTTTTTTTTTGTGTAGATGGCATTTAAATGTGAAGATATCTGATAAGTGACTTCATATAGAGAAACTTTCTGAAGGTCACATGCACAGCTACGTGTTATGAACCTTTATTACTATTCTGGGAGAGTTTGTAAGCAAATCGAGGCATATGAAGAACATAAAATTGCAAGCAAGGTTTTCAAAGCAGCTTGTACAGGCTCAGCAAAACTAAAAACTAAGCTGTCAGCAATGTCCAACAGATGTATGAAAAAGATTAGTATGAATTACCAAACAACTGCGTTGCACAGTAACGAGTGCGACATCATCTGACTTGATTATCTAAAAACCTAAACAGAGCATCGAAGATCTGAGCAAGAGGCAAAGAAAAGTGTGATATTGAGTCACGGCCAAAGGTTTTGGCAGAGGAACAACAGAGGTGATTTTCATAATTCAGTTCTTTGTAGTCACAGTTTATGTAGCTTTAGGTTGTTGTTTTGGTTAGATGGGTATAAATTAATTAGCCAGTAGTTGAGGTCAGTTTTCTTGATTCAGGATTAAGTAAGAAACGGGGAGAAACTTGCGTCCACTGGAGAAAAAAACTCGTTAAAAGCTGCATGTTCTATTACTTCTGTAGTTAATACCATTTTATAAAAACTGCATCATAATGACAGACATGTGGGAGCAGTATGATTATAATTAATTATAAACAATGTATTAAATTATAAATTTATACATCAATAACTGTATTAATTTGTATAACAATTGTAGTTAATGGAACCATGAATTCTGCACTCTTTCAACTAAAACCTGCCTTTTTGACCGCAATTATGTCGAAAACACACACGTCTCTGAATTAAATCAAATTTAGTTCCTCTTCATTCAGCAAATTTAAATTAATATATTTGTTCTTCTAATTTTTTTTGACATGTTGTATAATTTAGTGAGCGGATTTCCAGTCTGCTAAGGCTGAAAATCACAGCCAAACTAATTTAAATAATTTAGTTTAGGATATTTCTTCTCAGTCTGGACAAACCTCCTTTGAAAAATCCACATTTTTAGAAGAAATATTTATTAGTAAAGACAAAAACAGAAAAAACAAGCTCAAATTGGCTACAAGTTGCCAGTTTTCACAGACAAATCTTGAGTTTCTACATTCTCTTTGATTCTGCTTAATCTGTTTTGACCATCAGATTACGACAGGATTATTCTTCTACCAAACACCTGCATTTTATTTACCCTTAATCTCCAATGAGTTACACTTTTCATGGTTGTTTCTGGCTGACATCTGTCGCTGTCTGATTTCCAAGCTTAGGCAGATATTGACTTCCAGCCAAAGAACACAACAGTATGTTTCCCTCATTGATAGTCGTGTTAATTTAAAACTGTGAAAATTGCCAGGGCTGAGTCACCAGTAGTCAGACGGTTCCTGAGAGACACGTGTCCACAGAGATGACGGTCGGCATCAATAAGGAACAGCTGCTGAAACTGGTGGACAATGTTTAGTTTTTCAATTTGAATTTAAAATTTAGGTTCAATATTTTTCTGTTGTTACCGGCAGATGTGCAAATGTATGTAAAAACTAGAAATAATTCTGCCGTTAATAGGCACATATATTTGTTAGAGGATTGCCTGCTGAAAAAGCAATACTTTTTTTTTTTGCCATAAGAAATAAATCCCATTGAAATTTATGTTGGCTGTTCATTTGTCTGAAAATCCAACCCTGCACTGACTCAGTCAAAAATAGCAAAACTACAGATGCTTTTATGAATGAAGATCAGACAATATCTGTAAAATTAGGACATACATTTTTCAGATAGAAAAGCTGACAAAATATAATTGATTAAGGGCCCTGGCACTAAAATTCCTGTTCAGACATGCAAGTCACATTCAGAGAGTCTGTCTGGAGGGGCAATAAATGCAGTAAATTGGAAGCAAAAGGTACATCAGTGAAATAATTGGTTAGTGTACTGGAGGTTGATAATAGTAGATTTGAGCTCCGGAAGACAGATAAAAAAAAGAGCCTGTAGAAGAAAGTCCTAGGAGCATGCATGTTGATAAATATATTTTACATTTATTGGTAACCAGTGATGGCATAGTTAGTTTGAAAAAGTAACTTTAATCAGATTACTGATTACTCCTTGAAAAAAGTAACTTAGTTAGATTACTGACTACTTGATTTGGAAAGTAACTAAGTTACATTAAAAGTAACTTTTTTCGTTACCTTCACCAGCTGCTAATAACAGTGCTCCACCACCAGTGAAATCACATTGAGCTTTGCCAATACTTAATTGCAAACTATTTTATGATAGTAACATCAACAACGCATTTTCACTTTGAACTGAAGGGGAGAATGTTTAATGATTACACCAGTACAAAAAAAAAGAAAGAAAAAAGACGTAAGTAATTTGTGTGTGTTTTTGTGTGTTTCTATTGCCTGGAAAACTCCAAGAGTGATTTTAAAGCCCCCGTGTTATGGCCCTGCGTTTGCTGTCAGAGTGCAGCGCACAGATCTCGTCCTGCTGCTCTACAACTCAGATGGCTGTTGCACAGATTTGTGACATTAATCTTAATATTAATTATTATAATTGCGTTTAGTTGCACAACTTTACGGACTCGTTCATTCGTGGCTGTTTTCAAATTGTATTGCGCTGTTCAGATTAGTCTCAATGTTTGCAATTTTCTGGAGCGCAGCGCGAAGCCTGACGTCATTCAGAGGTAAAATATTAACTTGACATTAACAAAGACACAGCGGGACGGATTATGAGTCTGACTAAAACTAACTGGATGTCAGACAAATTCTGGGGTTTATTATGAGTCTCTGCTTATTTCCAAGTCCAAATGAGCAACTTCACGTTCAAAAACCAGCCCAAAAAGGAGCAACCTGCAACTCATTAAATTTGCAAGCAACTTTAAAAAAAAAAGAAAAAAAAAAGAGGGCTCAAAGCTGCCTTTAATAATCGGACTTGGCGACAGAAACTCAAAATACCAACAAAATACACATCTCCCTCCATTGTTTCTATTTCTGTCGCTGATATTGTCGCATGGAAACGTCGATCACTCGACAAGACACGGAGGGGAAATACAATTAAATACAATTAAATAACAAAAGACGACAGTAACGCAACAGTAACGTAAAGTTATTTCGAAAAGTAACTTTAATCTGATTACTGGATTTCAAATAGCAACGTGTTAGATTACTCGTTACTGAAAAAAGTGGTCCAACGTCAGTAATGCGCTACTGACAACACTGTTGGTAACCTTTGCAGAAACTTGAGCTCTTGAGATCCAACTATCCACCTTGTTTTCAGCTAGAAACACTGACTACTTGATTGAGAAAACATTCAGATTAAAACCAGAAGACATTGAGCTTCTTCCAAATGTTCCAGCTTTTAAATGCTTCAGTATCTTTCATTGATTTTTTGTTCCAATCAGCATAAAGAACAACTTGCTCTGCATAATGCTAGTCTGGTAGAAAATCTGACAAAATATAATTGATTTCATCTCTAAAGTTGCTACATACTTCCTCATAGAAAAGTCCAAGATAATTATATATGTATTTGGTTCACCTTGATTTAGACTAAGCAAAATTGTCTGACCTCAAGGTTGTGTTAATTTGGATTTGAAATGATAAATTCATAAAGTCAGAAAAAAGTCTGTAAGCATTGCAAAAATTTGAGAAAATACAAACAGAAACTCAAACACAGCTTGACATAATGAAGCTTTCTAAGCTAATTTAATAAATGAATGTCATTTTGAAATACTTTAAATGTGCCAAAAATGTTCTAAATTGAGGATGAAAAATTATGAGAATGACAGTAATTATAAGATATTTACATATGTATTGTACTGATCCTTAAATATTTTGTGCATTAAGACAAAGACATATTAGCACGAAGGTTAAAGCTTGAGCCCAAATGGGTTCTACAAACGGAAAATGACCCAGAGCATTTCCCCAAATTAGCTTAACGACGACAAAGTCAGTCTGAAGTGGTGATTGCTACAAAGTGTGTGTATAAACTGACTCAGGAACAGCAGGGCTTTCACTGGGGCTGGGTCAAAAATCCAGCAAACTATTGTAAGAAGCTTTGGGAGATATGTACAGAAGAAAACCAAAAGTATGCAAACTTCTGAATTCAAATAATAATAGAAAACTATTCTTTTCAATTGCAACTGAACTCAAACATAGAAATGTTATTTTGTTTTTTTGTATGCAGTAAATGTCTGGTTTCAACTGGATTGAAATTGTCAATCTAATCCCTTTTAAACACATAAACCTAAATACAAAGTGCAACAAATTAAAAATAAATGTCAGTCTTTGAATGTTTCAAGAAGCTTCTGCACCCTCAGAGGTTGGCTGCATGGTTTGATCTTTTTAAGCTTGTTTTCATCAGTTTCTCTGCTCCCACGGTACTCTGTATGTTCCTCTAACACAGACTGCAGGCTGTGAAGGCTACGTGGCAAAGCCCAGGCTTCAGGATTGTACTGTAAACCCAACAAGCAGAGCTGTTTGTATGCTGGTCCTGAAGGCGCTGCCTCCTACTGTAGCAGCAGTTTGTTGCCTTTATTGGCTCCCTCTATGAGGTGTACTTCGCCTAACGACTCAACTTTCCTTCATGTTGTGTAATATAAAAGATGCATGTACAAAAAATACATTTTCAAAGCAGGAGTTATCAGTGCAAAACTTTTTTTGTATCTTTGTGAAGGGATTACATAGCTTTCAAATCCTCAGAAGAGGATAACAATTGAGTGATTCAGCTGCAGACTCATTACACCAAGTTTGAAAGTTTCAAACATGGTGGTGCAAAAACTACTTCGATATTCTTGTGTTATAATATTTGTCTCTCATTTATTCAGTGATCTGATGCAAGACTGAAGTTGTTTAAGAAATATTTTTATTCTTTGCTGTGAGTTTCTGCAAAACAGCTACGTTCAAAAATAAGAATCTCAAGTACAAACAATGTTTTCTCTTATTTACTGTATCTATAAGAGCATGCCAAGAACACCTGAAACACATTCTTGCTTTTGTTGCCACAGCAATTCAAGCTCAAGTTTAATAACTTCTTAACTTATCTGAAAACATTATGTCAAATTAACTGGAAAATTACCCCAAATTTCACCCCAGTAAGAAAGAAAACTGTGAGCTTCAGCTTGTCCAGGAAGAGAGTCGAGCTGCTCAACTTTCCTAATTACAGGACCCCTGCTGATTGGATGTTTGTCAGCACAGGAGCCAATCCTGTAGAGCCTGGCAGCGTGTTTTAGCCTTATGACTTGCCTTTTTGTGCCTTTTAATGACCAAGGCCGCTTAAAAATGTTTCCCTGCTTGTCCGGCTCATACGGGGAGCAGAGAGCTTTAGGGTTCAGACAGCTTGGAGAAGTAACCCCGCCCTCCATAGAGACTCGCTGGATCTTGTGGTGATCCTAGGAGGTCAAATCCACTGTACCTTTGCAGGTAAGTAGTTATTTCTGTTTTCTTGGAGAGGCTGCTCTCAACTTTCGCAATTTTAAAAAGGGCAAAACTTAAAAAGATTCACAAGCCAGAGTAAAATTATTCATCTTAATGAGAGTAGCAGCTGTAATTCAAGAGCCATCTGTGCAGCAACAGAAGATGGCATAACAAGCTTTTGGTGGTTTGATTGTTGAGTTCAGTCGCTGTATTTGATATTCTGATTATCTTCCATAATCCCTCTAAAGCTCTATTAGTGCATGTCCTCAATCCTCTCTATTGTCTCTGCATCAGCCGGTTAAATAAAACCCTTCACTTTGTTCTGAAAGCATTGTGTAATCAAGGATTTCCATTCCTAGCAGGCAGATGAAAAAATCACAGAAAAGAAAGAAAATGAGAAGATCAAGCCAAGTCGAGTTGCATTATAATGTGCTACATATAGCACTGCCTAATGTTGATCCTGTGGCAACTCATTATTGTTCCCTGTCTGTTCCTACAGGAAGCACAGAAAACAGAAAATGGCACGACCATCACTCATCCTCACAGGACTCCTGTTAGCAATTGTCTTATTACCAGGTGAGATGTAAATGACAAGTTTAAAATGTAATTTTTTCTAGTTTCTATTATTTATCATAGCTTTCAACTATTTGTCTGTAAAATATGGAAACACAAACTACTCTAAAAAATACCAAAAAGTTATTAAATGACAGACAATTAAAAGCTAAACTATAATAACTAAGAAGACCTTAAGTAATGTACTGAACATATAGCATTGTGAAAAATTAGCATTCTTCTCAAAATCTGCTACTTTGGAACTACAATATACTTTTCGGTCAGTATTTTGGCAATGTAAAGAAAATCCAAATACATTTTAATGACTTTACCACATAGTAGTAAGTAGGATTACATTCATGTTGTTTTAGAAGCATAATAAACGACATATGATGGAGAGCTCGCAATTGTTTACATGGTATTTATGATTTAAGGCTCAGGATTTTTATTCAAGTATATTGAATATGGACATGTGCATGTAACCAGTAAAAAAACTGATGACATATTTTAAAGACTAACTAAATTAAATAATGAAAGATGGAGGAAAGGTGAGTCCTAAGGGTAGTGATGACCTTCAGAAATGGGATTCAGCCAAAATGCCCTTTAGAAAACAGGTAAAAATTCACTTAGTCTGGCATAATAGTTGATTCCAACAATAGAGCATTGATGTCAATGTTTGAAATTGTTTCTTCAGCAACACAAAATGCCTGTGCCTCGTTTAAAATACCTACAATTAAGTGATAAATTGCTTTAGGTGTGATTTAATATAATTTGTTACTTTACAGTGACTTTACTGTTGAGAGGCAATTGGAGAAATGTATTTCTGGACAAGGATATGTTTTTCTTGTGGAAAGTAAAACATCTCGTTAAGATGGTGTTTTTTGGTAGCTTTTAGAGATAAAAATATACATAGAGAACTGGACATTGGGTAATAATCAGCTGACTTGGCTGTTTTTCTTATCACCACAAATGTCTCCATAAACCCCGGCAGATCAGAAGACAACCAGACCCCCCCCCCCCCCTACTAGCTACATTTACAGTGTATGAATAACTGGTTTGTGTTAGGGCCAACTCTTTGTAGTTTTACAGGTAAACTTTGAGGAGGCCTCCAGCAGGGGCATAAACACCACCATTTTAGTTCAAAGCTAAGTGACAACGTGCTTTAGGCTGGATGGAGGAGTGGAGGTGGAGGAGGTTTAATTTGCAGGATGCTGCCTGCATTGGGGCGCCAGCGCTCCAGCACCTGCCGCTTTTCACCCGCCGGCTTATTAGCAGCTCAGCATTTTCCCTGATGTTGAGAGAAAACCCAACATCTGTTTCCAGTTAGCAAGCGTTGCTGCTGCTGCTGCTAATGTGGCTCCTGTTTGTGGTTTTACAGAGTTTCTGGGGGCCGTTCCAGTGGGGCAGGACACGCAGGAGGAAGGTGAGGGTTTGTCTGACGTGGCATGGAAAACTCAAGGGTTTCAAAATGTTCAATTAGTAAATGTATCGTAAGAAAAAAGCATTAAATTCACTTCTCAGCATACATGAACCTCATGCAGTTCACAGTTGATTTACATACTATAGGTGAAGCCATAATATAGGTAGTTATATTCAAATTAGGTTTTCATTTGGTGAGCTTTGTCTTTATTATTTAATATGAACAACAATCAAAAGTGTCTTTGTTCGAGATTAACATGAACTAATCTGAAATATATTCCTTAATATGAGAATCCGCTGTTCTTACTCTTTAATTTAAAGCTAAAAGAAACTTCTTTTAAAGTTTTGGAAAAATGTAGAAACAGATGATTCTAAATTCTAGTGTCCTTTTTGTGTTTGCAATAAAAATTTTGGATTTAGGCTTTATATATTTTAAGATTCATTTCACTATTACTTGAAGAGTAGGATTTGATGCGAGTAGATTTAGTTAAAAAAAGAACTTGTCACAAAAAGTTGATCTTCACTACAGGAACAATTTGACCTGTTGAGCCATTGGTATAAACAAAGTGAAAAGGCCTTAAAATAGTGACATTTACAACACACAAAATGCTCAAAAGAATTTACAGCACAACAATTAAAGTTATGTTTAAAATAAACAAGACAATAAACAAAAAATTTATCATTAACACACTTAAAATAGTGTGCCAATATAAATATAAAAACATTTAACTCTCAAAGCACTTACAACCATTTATCTCCACATCTAAGAAAACTATTTTTTTTCACATTTACTCAGACATGTTATGAGATAGAATTGTTTTTGATTCAAAAAAGAAAACAAAAAGCAAGTTTCAGTTCCCTTTTCAACAACTCAAACTTTTAGGGTGTCGACAGAGACAAGCTTTGGCAATGAACACAACAAACTCCTGTACTTTTTTGTACTGTGTATGTTAGCTTTAAAATATAAAAGCAGAAAGCAAAGAAATGAAAACACTGCAGACAAAGCAGAACAAGCAACTGGAGAATATAATATAATTGTGATGAGTCAGAGATTTAACATGTGTGATAAAACCGAATACTCCAGAATGTATGAAGCGCTCCGACTTTGTGAAAATGTTTTCACAGAAATAAAATAGCCATAATGGTATAAATGTAAAATTGTCAGAGAAATGGATTTCAGCCTCAAAGGAGAACGTTAAATTTGATCTAAAAGAGAAAGCCAAGTTCCAGTTTCATTTACCAGTTTCTGTGAGACTTTCAGAAAAAAAAAAATCACCTTTTCTTAGATGCTGTATGTATTTCAACTTAACTAAAAAGGGTTTAACCGGATAGAGGACTAATTAAATTTAAAGTGGGAAGAAAAAGTTACTCATCACCTGATGTAGCCTGATAAGGTACAAATGTAGAAGAATATACCACGTCATCTTCAGCATAAAAGCAAAACATTTACATTAGAAATGTGACAAATGGGTTGACCAAGAACAGATCCTTAGCTTAGTTGAGCATGGTGTAACCAATAATTTCTTAACCCTAGTCATTATGAATTAGTTTTGTATAAATAATGGGCCAATGAAGCTTGCTTGTAGAGTCTTTCAACTTGATGTTGTGTTTAGTGCCAATCTGTGCTTGATGTATCTTACATGGAAACAGAAATATATGAGCAGCTAATGTAAGATAGCATGGCTATAACATTATAAAATGACACATAAAAAACATATCCTAACAAGTTCAACAAGATTATGCAGAGTTGCTTTGGCTGCAAGTACCCATAGATTGTCTTGATTTTGAGTTACTTTCAGGACAAACTGTCCTAACTAAGACTAGTTTATTTTCTCTGTTGGTTCTCCTTGCAGCAGCTGCAGTATCTGATAATGTGAAAGCAGAGGCCATGACCAACTTGAAAAAGCTGGTTCGCAACAGAAGGAATGTCCCCGTCGTGGCTGTGCCCCAGTTCAAACGTACGCCTGACTTCTGGGGATGGTACAAATACTTTATGGACACCCACAACCAGGAGGGGGTGAGTGGAGCATGTTTCAAATCATTTATTCATTTTTATCCCAGTCACAATTACAAAGCTCCTCATTTTTTTCTGAAAACAATCCATCAGATTGCATTATACTGCTGTATTAAAATGCCTTTTCTCCATTGACTGCATTAAATAAATAATTTCAGGCAGTAAGAACATAGGACTGTTTTTCTCAAAGTTCCTCTTCCAGTTCAGATGACAACAATGAATGATTTATTGCTCAGATCTTGGTTGCATGAAAGTATTCCTATGCCTTTACCTTCTTTAAATATTTAGATATTTTTCAGTGCTTTATGTCCACGACATTTATGTTGATTAAGTCAGGCTCATTTCCTGCTTCAAATACAAAACTTGCCAAAAAAACATGGCCTTTGGCTTTTAAGCTTTTGATCATGCATTAATTATTTTAAATCAAATGTCATTGGCTTGTAAATTGTTTGAAACATCATTATGCTAATTTTAGCTGCTTTCACCCCTGTTGTTCAGGTGGAGGACCTGGATCGTCTGTATCTGGCCTATTTGCAAAATAAACACAGGTCTGAGGAGGGGCCCACCTTCAACCACTACCTCAAACACCTCAGTGAAATATACAGAACTTGTGCTGATTCCGATGACCCAGAATGCATTGCCGAGTATACCAGCAAGCCCAAAGCTGCAGTGGTTATGCCTGCCCCTTTCAAGGGTGCTCCCATCAGGACATGCGACCCCTACCTTGACCCTTACTGTCTCTACCCCCTTTCCTCCAAGGCTCCCGAACCGGCTAAGGTACCAGCTCCCATCCTCGCCCCTGTTTTGCCCATGAAGAGCCCCACTGGTTACTACCATTATGGTCCAGTCTTGGAGCCTTTCCTGAGCCATGAGCAGCAGTCTGAGCTGCTCAGGATTTGTCAACCTGAAGATGTAGAATGCCTGCAGTACCACCTGAGAGCAGCATTTGGGTACCGCCCTGTGCTGGGTCCAGCTCCATCCTATTCTGCCCTCAATTGTGACCCCCAGGACCCTTACTGCAAGCCCCCTTTGGTGCAAAAGGCCCCCAGTGGCTTCTACCACCTGATGTACTCTAACTGTGACCCATCAGTGGATCCTCTTTGTGTCAGTAAAGCTGCTCCTGCTCCCCTTGCAGCTGGGGAGGCACCCACAGAGCAGCACTGCAATCCTCTCTTTGATGCAGGCTGCAACCCTCTGAGCGCCACAAGGCTTGCTAGCCTTACCAAACCCGTCCTGGAGTACGCCCCCAAACATGCACAACCTGCGGCTCCTCTGACTTGTGACCCAAGAACCAACCCGTACTGCATACTGGCAGCTGCTGCCGCCCTGCGCAGGCCCTCTCCACAGCTCCCCGAGCACCAGGTCTGAACCTAAAGTCCTCTTCTTAGGTTTGAATTACTTCTTTTTGACTAGTTCTCTATAGTCATGCTAACATATGACTTATTAAAATATGTAGTAAAATGAAATGGGTGTTGAATAATGCTTTAATTTCTTTTAGTCATAAATCTGCTTTGCATTTGTTTTGAAACTCGCACACAAACCAAACAATCAACCAGGTCCGCTACCAGCTTGGCGTCCGTGGCAAGACCAAGGAAGGCTACGACTGCTATGTGCACTATGACAAGGACTGCAGCCCAGTCAAGTCTGGCTCTGAGGCTCCTGATGAACCATTCTGCCACCCTTACGATCCTAATTGTGCAAAGTTTGCTCCTCCTGGCGGCATCGAGGCCCCAAAGCCTGGAAAGGACGGCATTATTCTTCCGGATCCTGACTGCGACCCCGAGTATGACTACAACTGCAGATTGCGCCACGCCGAACCCGCCGCCTCTGCCGATGAGCCAATAGCTGATGAAGAAAATGGTGCAAAGGAAAGCGTTGTCCACCAATATGCTATTCCACGCTTTGAGGACTTCCTCCGGGGTGTCCTGAGCAAGCACAAGTAAATCTTACCACCAGCTAGGCAGTCTGACAGGCGGGAATTAAGTTCATATGAAGTTTGCAAGGCAGAACATTTTTATATAATCATTAAGATCTTAGCAAGATTCAAAAACAAATCCCAAAACAATTCAGCTTCAAACTGCAAAGGAGTCTTAAGTTGTTTTACTATATGTCAAAGATTGAGCCAAACAGCGCATAGTGGCATTATGAGAAAATTGTGCATTAAATAGTTAATGTTTGGATCTTTGTAGAAAAGACATGTATGTATAGATGTGTAATAGAGCAGTAGACGTAGTCAAATTGTGTTAGTGGGAAAGATGTTGTTGTACATTATCCACAATGTATTTAATGTTTTCTTCAGTCTTCAGTTACGTAAAAACTCATTAAACCTCACTTGTTCAGTTTCTATCACGTTCTTAATAAAAAAGATTGACTAAAATAATGATTGGATTTAATTTCTTGAAATTAAACAGTCGAGTCACAGAAACATCTGTTCAGAAGCTAAAGATAAATGTGACAATGTTTAGGCATGAGCTAATATTTTACATATTTGACTGTGCACAGTTTATTTAGTGACTGTCGTTTCAAAGCAGCGACGGCCAGCTGTTGTGGATATTATATTCCTGTAGCAGATGGCGCGCATTGTTGGGATTTCACCATTTTATATTCCAAATAACTAATAAAATAGCTCATTGTTGCATCTGTAAAGTTAAGCAAAATGTTTATGTACATTTACTACATCATAGCCTCTAATGAGTTATAAAAGTGCTAACATAATTCATTTGAATGTGTTGTATTATCTGCTGTACATGTGTCTTAGTGGGATTTTGTGATAGACCAACACAAAATAGTGCATATTTGGAAAGATTTTAAAATCCTTTAAGAAAATCCAGTGTACCCATTTGAGTACAGAGGTAAACGTTAATCATACACTTTACTAGTGTGGCTTTTATTAAAGAACAGCCAGGAGAAATACTTTTGCAAGTAGTATAAATCAGAATCCATGCTTTTTGTATGTTTCACCATCTGAAAACTAAATTCCAATGATAAAAGTGGGCATAAAAACAGTCATTGCAGCAGTCTTCCAGCTATAAGCTACAGCTGAGCTTGCAATTTTTACAGTTCAGCTTTTTAGTTACTTGTTCCCCGCAACATTTTTTGAATACATTTTTCATACTTTATCAATTTTATATGCTATAAACAGTCTTCAAGGACAAAACCTACGAGTCGGTTTCCTCAGGTAAACAAACAAATAGGACATCTATCCTCAAATCTAATTTTATTCACAATTTTACCAACACTCTGGCACAATGGAAGCAGTTAAAGCTATGCGAGTATCTGAAAAATTAATTATGGGGATTTATTAACCTCATGTATTAATTAAAATATAGGAAATCCTGCAACAAAAGGCATAGAATAAAAAAACAGTCCTGGGAAAGCCATTTGCAAAATTAATAAGTTTGACAAACTGCTTGGAAATTACTTAATTAATTGTATTGCTTGAAACAATTGTAAGTCATTGCTGCACGGTATCAGCCATTGGTGTTGGAACATTGTTCTAATGAACATTCATTATAAATCTCCTTTGAGGACAATAGTCTTGGAGGTGAGGAGTAAACCTTGTCAATGAAACGCTGAAAACCTTATGATCTTTCCACCTGAGATCCGTTATTTTGGAAATGAAGGCAAAAAAGACGTTTTCAATAATTTCTTCTGTCTCTCGACGTGCAGTCGTCTCACTGAGAAGATGTGTGAGAACTGAATCAAATCCTCTATCGGTCTCCAGTTGTCTTCCAGCGAGGGACTTCTTCAATGTTCCCCAATGCCAAAGAAAAATTCTTTGCCGTTTCTGAAAATCTGGAATCCATGGCTGGCATCAGGGTGGGCCACAGATTCAGGACCATAATTTGACCAAAATTTCAGAAAATTTTGTTATGTTCTCAATGCTTCTGTTTTTTAACTCTGAGGTTTTGTTTGTCAACAAATTACAGAAAAAGAGTAAATGTGAGTCTTGTCCAGTCTCTTCTTGTTGATCTCCTACAATTACAATTCACAACTGTTGTCATCGAGATTTCAGCTATAGTTTACAACCTGCTGTATTGGCGACATGACGAAGAAATTTAACTGCCTTATCCGTACACAATGACTTGTTGTTCTGAGGTACTGACATGTTCATTGACACATTTATTCTTGAGAGAAAAACTAAGTATTTTGAGAAAGACTGACTTTTGCAAATAATTCATGCACCAAACTGTAATTGGAATTTTTTTCCAAAGAAACAACGTTCAATAGATGATTATATTTTTGTTTTCAGATCATTTTGGAACAGGAGACCTAATGTTTTCATGCAGCTTCCACCAGATAGTGATCTCAGAGTTTAGGTTCTCTTGTCTTCCATCTGTGTGACTAAATCTGGCACACCTTCACACTCTGATTCTCACGTCTGTTTAAAAAAAAAAAAAAACTCAATCAGTAAACATCTTTCTTTTAATCAAGCATTTTACACAGCGCTGGTTGGAGCACCAGAACGCCTCCTCAGCGATACGAGATAAACAATCCGAGCTGCACACAATAGTATTATTAAAGATGAAACTCTGATATCTTTAGGTGAGAAATTGAATTTTTATTGAAGGTCGTCCTGGGGAGCAAAAATCAAACTGTGTGCGGAGGGGAAAAAGAAAATGTTTAGAATCAATTTCACGCCCCTGTGAAGAATAATTGCGTTGGATTGTAAGCGTTATGATATTAAGATAAGCGGCTTTTAGTGTGTCGCAGTGGAACGCATTTAGTCTAGTGGTTTATCACGGCTGTCTGCTTTGTGTTAATTACTGAATAAATGATGAACTCATCTGCCATGAACACACCCCGCAACTGTTTGTTGTTATTCAGATAGATAGATGGCATAACAAATAAAGACTTTTTTAAAACTTGCTCATCTTGTTGTTTCAGGGAAAGAGTTTATTAATTATGTAATTTGTTTTTATCTCTATACAACCAAAAGAACAATTCCTAAAATTTTCGGCATGTCTTTGTGTATCATTACGTCCTTAGTCTTTATGGTTCTTCAGTGTTTTAGACTGGTTCATTGTAGCAGGGTAGCTGGATTTGGATTTCTGCTGATTTTTCTCCAATACCACTAGTGCTAATTGCTATTTGAGTGGAAATCAATTAGACTGCTTCTCTTGTTTCTCATCCAAAGCACTTCTCCAGCTCTGAACATGGTTGGAAGTAACAAGCTAATAAGTTGTAGACACAACAGAATAGAAATAAAATTAGTGGTGGGTTTTAATTTTACAGTAAAACACCCAAGAATATTTTAAAACCTTAATAAATGTGTCTTTTTGATATTTGAAAGGCTCAAATAGGTTCTACAGCTTCAGATGAATTTTGTTTTGAAGAAATGGTTAGTGAACACAATCCCATTTCTCAGGAGAGTGTGACCAAACTGATGACTATTAAGAGGAGTCTCTAGGCATGACTGGTTGTGCATTGTTTTAGACACTACTGGGGTCTTTGTTTGTTAATTTAATTCATAATTATCTTGCCAATAGGTCTTGTTTCTTCAAATGTCACTAACAACATAAAACAATTCAATCTGGATAGACTCACACAGAGAAAAATAGCAGTTAGAAGATTTAAAGATGCAAAGTTCTTTGGCGCCTAAACCCGGTAGAAGACTTCTGAGCTGAGGATCACCAAGGGCAGGTGGTCGGCTCGGCGACGCTCAGGCAGTCTTCTCCCCCGGGTCCGAATCCTGGGGATGGAGCGAGCCTTGAGGTGAAGGAATGCAGAGGGAGCCTGGAAGGTGTCTGCCGGGACGAAGGAGGAGATGGGGAGGCGGCAGGTCAATGCACGGCTGACGAGCAGGAAGACCGAAGGCAGCGCGTCCTTTTGGAGGCATCCGTGCACGGTGATTGGCTGGAGCGGTGCAGGGCGCCAGACCTGATTGGCAGTGCCGGGGGTGTAGAGGTTGATGATGAGGATCAGCTGTGTTCCGTCTCCCAGCTTAAATTTTCGCCTAGGCTTCATTAGTCATTAACAAAACAAACTATCTGGCATTGGCAAGGAGGATTTGGTTTTTAATGGGAGCTGCTCAAAACATACATTTTCCTTCCAAATTTAACAATTTCAAAGAAAATCCAGAGGATTTTTAATGAAAGTGGGGTTCATTATCAAGAGGTGTTACAACAAAAAGAAAATCAAACATAAATAATTAAATTTGTAAGTCAGAAAGGACGTTTTCTGAAAAATATTTTTCTAGAAACATCTGTTAACAAAAGATCAGTCTGGAATATTGTTTACCAGAGAGATATAAATACTGCATTAGCCAAAATCAATCTCACACCCTACGATCAACTCTGAGCCAAATAAAACCTAGCACAAGATACGCTAAGGAAGAAACAAAAAAGTTATGGTGACAGATTTTTTTGCCCAATTCAAACATAATACCCGATTAAACCAGCTTTTTCATTCAACTCCAGTCAAAAAGCTTGGCAGCTTTAGATTAAAACTCAGATTTAAAATAAAACTCTGAGTTTTTGTTCTGCAAAGAAGCTTTGCTGTCACAAAGCCAATAGTTCATCTTCTGTCTCAATTTTACCTGAGATTTATATTCTGAAACCATCCTTCATTCAGAGGTCCCCTGACCGACCTAATGGACATATTTATTAATAACTCGCAGGCAAATGCACTTTTCAGCTGGCCAGACCTGAAGTGCTGCTTTAAGTGGACTCCTGAGCTCAAGCAGAGTGTTGCTGGCTTTGCTGCAAGCGTTTGAAGTTGGTGGACTTTTTTAAGATGAATAAAAAAATAAAAAAACTCCTTTTTTCACCTGAATAGGTCTGAGCGACTGCATGTAAAGTGGAATTTCATTTTATTTTGTTTGCTGCTATTGCTGCTTGAATGAGGAGGGGGTGTAATGAAATGAAAAGGTAGAGTATGGCTATAAACTGACAGGACCTTGCATTCAGCAGTCTGTTGGGACGGCCACACTAGTTCTGCACGTTGGGATTGCGTTTTGTGGTTCTCTCTGTTTTCTGCAGTGTGATGGCATTTATGAAGGGCGATGGAAAAATCAGACGTTTTGCAGTGAGAGAGACTAAAACCGCATCTGAGAAAATGACTGTGACAAGCAGGAGGAGTGAGTCATTTAAGAGGTCACCGATGCTACATCTCTCGGTGTGTTTTTGAATAGATGAACTTCCTGCATTTAGATGTGCTTCATGCTGCCATCTAATTCAAATCAGCAACCAGATGTGTGAGAAAATCGTCTGCAATTATTTCATTTGTCCAACTCTGGTTAATTTATGATTCCTAGTTTATTTAAGTAAAAAATATGCCTGTACCGGTTTTGAGTATTATGTTGTCTAACAGTTAAAGCCTCATATGCAGCTATGTGTGAAAAAGAGCCTAATTGTTTTCAACATACAAGCATTTCTGCCACTTCAAGTCTGCGGTAGGTCTCATAAAGAAAACAAGCAAGAAGGAAAAAACCCACTGAGACTATATTGTGTTGGTAAGTGCTGCTTCTGTTTTATTACTACAACTAAATCATGTAGCTTACAAATTTATGGGTTTTCACAGGAAAAGGAAACAAGTTTTTAAGAAAACGAAAATCTTGCAGAGCTTTCTCTTTCTGAGTCAAGGTTCTCAAGTCTGGTTTATTTTATAAGAATTTAAAATAGAGGTAATTTTTTGTGGTACAATAGTGCATATACCACTTCTGAATGACGTGTAGTTTGTGGTACAAACTAACTAGTTTCTTTTCTGTTTCTACATAAGAATGAAGAGACAAACAGGAGCCAGCACACTTCAGATCTTTCACAGTAAGCTGTAAAACAAACTTCAACATAAAAAATGTATATATAATTACATTTTTATTGTAATTATATATAATTACAATAATAATTGTAACAGATGATCCCACCAGCATGTTGAAGTTAAAAAACTTCAAAATTTTTTATGTTGAAGTTTGTTTTACGTATATATATATATATATATATATATATATAGAAGTTTAAACCCATTTGTCCCTAATCTCAAGAATCACTGATTTATTAACAAGCTAATCCTCTGGGAGGATGTTAGCTTGGAGGCTAACATCCAAGCTAGTTTTAGCGCAGATGCTAAAACTAAACAATAAGAT
>CAEGAD010039881.1:0-34441 GCA_903067055.1 Poeciliopsis paucimaculata | reverse complement strand
ATATTAGACTAGACTTGAGGAAGTTATATGAAGAAAAAATTGTGGCCAGTGCATGTATGTATATATATTTTTTATTATTTTGCAGTTAAGTTTTTTTTTCCACAAAATTCTTAATCGTAAAGAGTACAAAGAAATTGTTATTTTGCTCAAACATAATGTGTATATATATATAGAGAGAGTTTTGCATACATTTTCTTTTTATTTATAAAAATGACGGAAACGGTTTTTGTTGACGGTAAAGAAACTTTTTGTTGACGCTCCCTTACTGGAGGCGGTTTCAAGGAGACCCGAACTGGGCGTTCCTGAGCTGCTGCCACTTCAAAGGGGGGAAAAAAAAAAAGTTTGAAAACGTTTTGCTCTTCAGGCTGCTTTTAGAACCAATCTGTGAAGTTGCAGCCTACAGCAACCTAAGCATCCCCAAACCCACCAACAACTGAACGGCGAGCAGATTAGCTTGTCTTTGGAAACTTGTCGTTCACTTTCGGCTTTTTACGTCACATTCAGACCGTGACCTTCTTGTCCCGCGCGCATTCTGCGCACTTTCGCGAGTTTCCACGGTAAATCACAGCCATATTATGAAGGCACGTGGAGTATTTTGGACTTAAAAAGAACACGGTGTAACTTTCGGGGCAACTTTTTGTCCCGTTCGGTTTAAGGGACCGTGGCGAAATGTGTCGACGCGGCGAGGCGGAGTGTCGGTGACGGCGGCTCCCTCTTTCCTGCGCCGCTTTAAGTGGAAGCGGGGCGCCTTGAAACCTCCGTGTTTGTATCTTGAAATTGCGACCGGAGTTGAGCACCATATTGAATCAAAGTTGCCAACTCTTTAAAACAAATGTTTGGCCACTTTCGGACTTTCGACGTCAGCGGCTCAGCGAGTGGTTCCCCCGGCGGTGCGAATGGACGCGCTTTAGGCGGCGGCTCGGCCACTTTTCCGGCGCCTTTCGGTTTTGTTTTCGTACATGTTCGGCTCACGCAGAAGCAGCACCGGAGTCGGCGACACAACCCAGAAGTTTAAGGCGTGAAGGTCCGGGAGCGGGACGCGATGGACAGCCCGTCCTCAGTGATCACCCAGGTGAGCCGGGACGAAGAGGGAAGCAAAGGCGCTTTTTTGTTTGGGGCGTGTCTTTTTTTTTTTTTTTTTTTTTTTTTTTTTTTTGTTCCTCTGATTATTTTTGTTGGTAAAATTTTTTTTTTTTTTTTTTTTTTTTTTTCTACTGCAGCTCTGCACTGGTCAGAGTTCAACAATCAAAACAAAAAACAAACAAACAAAAAAAAAAAAACTGCAGTGATCTGCTTGCAGCTCGTTTCAAGTTGATCTACTTGATCTCATGAAAAGAACCAGAAAACAAGTTGGAACTGTGACACTTCGGTGTTTGTGTGGACACAGATGATCGCTGCGGCCCTTTGGCCCCTGATGCAAATGAAGGAAGTGACGATCACACACATCAACCCCAACGTGTCACTTTTTTTTTTTTTTTTTTTTTTTGCATCGGTGTCATACTCTCCTTGCAAAATAAATGCAATTAAAATAACTAGAAGTACTGAAAAGTATTATGAGTAATCAGGAAAATAGTGGGAAAAAAGTAACTATTGCACTATCCTGCTTTAAGTAAATAGAATAATTACACACCATTAAAAATACTTACCTCAGACTGCAAATAAACACCATTACATTCAATTTAATAATAAGAAAAAAACTTGTGAAAGTTTTCTAGAATATTGCCCTGATATTATTTAAACATGCAAATACTCTAGTTTAATTTTTGCAGTCTGATTTGATACATTTTATAATATGCATCATTTCCGATCTCAAGCTTTTTGAGTGAAACTGCAAATATTTCCTGATTTTTCTTTTTTTTTTTTTCTTTTCATTTCTACTTAAATCGAAGATGTTCAAAAGCAATACAAAATTAGTGAGTTTTAGTATTTTTTTGATGAGAAGTAATTACTTGTATATGATTTTAAGGTCTTGTATTAATGATTAGTATGGTTTCCATTGGTAACCATAAATATCAGTTTCTATGTGTAAGCCATGCAGACTGAGACGAAGAAGAGTGGAAAATACAGTTTTCTCTTGTGGATATCTTTTTGTGGTGGAAGTGGTTAGAAAATTCAAGTATTCATAATAAAAAAAATAAAAAAAACAAAATAAAACAAAGTTTTGTTTTGGTTTTATCAATCAGGTCAAAGGGCATCTAGGACTTTGATTCAGTCTTAAAAT
Organism: Poeciliopsis paucimaculata; assembly: GCA_903067055.1. Taxonomy (NCBI): domain Eukaryota; kingdom Metazoa; phylum Chordata; class Actinopteri; order Cyprinodontiformes; family Poeciliidae; genus Poeciliopsis; species Poeciliopsis paucimaculata. The sequence goes on along the minus strand of CAEGAD010039881.1, from coordinate 32,220 downwards.
TATCCAATATTTTGGCTAATCCATAAATACTGGATTAACCATCCAAAGTATTGAATTCAAGTGTTCCAATCACTTCCATACCTTCAATTAGGCCGGTTACCATCTTTAAAAAACTTTACTTGCCAATTCTGATTTTGGCGGATGCCAATTCTTTTGTCTGAAGTTTTGCTAAATGTAGTGAGAAAGTCACTACATACTGACCTGACCTGGTGAGTCAAACCTCTCTCACAGGAGAGCAGAAAACAGCCGTGGTCGATTTTTAGACCTTTGCCGAGGTAGAGTTGGATAGAGTCTCTTGTCCAACACCAGTGTCTGACCTTTTTTGCTAATTATGCATTCAATTGGTCTGCTGTCATTTGCTGTTGTAGCAGGGTTCTTTTCTTTCACATGAAGTTCTTCAATTCCTCATAATCCTCAAGGAAAAGATGCTGTTTGTTTGGTGTGACTTATGATGGACGCAGTTTATATGGCGTGTAGCATCAGTGAATCTGTGATCGATCTCATTGGTCTGTTGAGGGAATCTGAATGACTTTAGCTTGGCTCGACATTAAGAACTTACCAAACGTGTATCGGTTTCCACATGCTGGAGGTTTGTTTTGTTCCCACTGTGACAGCTGATGATTTAAAGTGAGTTTCTATATTTCATCTGGTTTGTTACTGACTACAAATGTTGATGTCACTAAGCCCATAAAGCAGAACTTTCCCACCGATCCGTGCCGCGCGCCTCGTTGATCACGCCGAACAAACCATCCTGCTTGTCAAACATGACACGGACGCTTCTGATTTTCAGAATAAAACTTCTTATTCATCGAGATTGACCGCACAAACTCGTCGTTTGTTTCGGGCCCTGGTGTCGACCTTTGACCTGGTGGCTGCCTTAGAGGGTACAATGGTGTGGAATGCAATAGAAAATGTGTGGAGAGTACAATGCATACATGAGAGCTTTGTCTCTATTAGTAAATTCGAATGAAATTGCTGTAGTTTGATGTATTTAGTGACTGAAAAAGAAATGGGAGTTTTCGTTTTCAAATTGGATCTTTTCAGGTAAACAGGAACAGAACAAACCGGCACACTGTACAGCTCCAGTTGTCCCAGTTGAACATTAACTCCCAGCTGGGACAAGAAACCGTGCAGGTTACTGGATAATCCTGGAGCCACTCAGGCCCAGCAACGACGCTGCCATTTCAGCAGCACATCAGACCTCCACCACAGAAGAAGAGCATGTTTTGGCAATAAAGGATCGGGTGAAACATGAGCAGATGTTTAGTGGTGGCGTTTGCTTGCGTGTGTGTGTGTGTGTGTGTGTGTGTGTGCGTGTGTGTGTGTGTGTGTTTCTTGTGCATGTGCAGCAGCCGAATCTGTTATGTAACGTTGCCTTGATGCATGTTGGGAATGCTGGCTCGCTGTGGCTCACAGCCACTGGATGAAGCTTGACGTTGATATTTGAGCCTGAAATTTTCACCCAGTCGAGTGACGTGCAGCACGTTTGGAGACATAAAATAGCATTTTTGATGAACAGCTATATAGGATTTGTGCCTTTAATTTTCAAATGAATAAAAACACGGAGAGATCAAATTTTCTTCTCTGTCTTGTCGATATTTGTGGAGCATGAGTTATCTAAAATAAAACTGTTGCTTTTAGTGCCATTGTGTCGAATTAAAGAGCAAATATTTGATTAAGAGCAGGAAAAAAGAGCAGTTTTTATATTACTATCTATACCTCGATTATATCATATATCCAGATTAAAAACGTTTCTTCGTTCATTTCCTTTTATCATCCTCATTTTCTCCACAGCTGTAGAAACACAAATTTACAGTTGTCTATTTTATTTTAGGTTTTTTCAATAAAACTTCCTGTGAGACCAAAGCTGATTTTTAATAGGCGTCATCAGTTCTGTCAGCATTTTAATGCTTTTAGGGATGTGTTTAGCAGCTGACTTTAGGAGATTAGATGAGCCGCAGAACTCAGCTGAAGTATCTGATATCTGAAGTTGAGCATGAAGAGGCAGAAATATATATATAAAAATTAAGAAAAAAAAATCATGAGGGGACGATGTGGGTTATTACAGGGAAATGATGACAGGCTTCAATTATGCCGGGCTGAGGAAACTATTTAATCCAACCGAGCATTTTAATCACCAGAACACAATAACTGACTTCATAAAACAAGATTTGTGTTTAATGCACTACTGTTAGTTAGTTTGTTAATAATCCCTCAATAAAATCCATGTGGCTGCTCTTCCAGGGCAACGAGTTCTGCAAGTTCACATTAAAGCGAGAGCGTGAAATTCTCAGAAATGAAATAAAACACAGAGCAAATAGAAATGAAAACTGCTGTGATGGAGAGATTTCTTCTTTCTGTAAGGCTCGGTAGAGGAGGTGTGGTGTCATGTTGTGTTCTGCAGCTCAACTAGTTTATCTGATGCATTGAAGTGTCCTTGAATCAGATACGAGATTATCTGTCAGCTCAAGCTGGATGAGAGAAAAAAAAAAAAAAAAAAAGTGTTGCAGTGACCCAGTCAAAGTCCAGGTCTCTCCATGGATGTAGTTTAGGTTCTATTTATTATTATTAATTAAAAAAACAAAAAAATGGTTATTTATTAAGTAGCGATGCGTGATATATCGACACTAACATATTTGACAGTGATGCAGTGTGGGATTGTGGGGATTTTATGTGAAGTAATGGAGGCGATGTCATGAAATGTACCGGTAAGAGCAATATTCAGATATAGATGTTCATATCGGTGCTATGTTGTTATGAAGCATCCGCCGGTCGGCTGCTGGGATCCTTCCAGTTTCCGTGTCTCCGTGTCTCCAGCTCCGCTTGACTCCAAACAGCAGCTCCAGTTATTGTTCTGTAACTAGAGCAAATTTATTTTTTTATTTATTTTTTTATTTTTTATTTTTTACTTGATTCTTTGATCTTTGTTGAAAACCACATGAGATGTGTTTAATTTTTTTTTTTTTAAGATTGTAAAATGCTACAAACATTTGTTCAAATAACAATTACCGGACTTTTACTAGAAGAAGTGGAGCAACATAGATGCAGATGAAGGCTGTTGGTGCGCCATGGCCTCTATGAAGTGGTTTGAGCTCATTAAAAGAGCTGAAGGGTTTCTGGGAGGCGTATTGGACTTAAATTTGATACTTAACTCTGTTATGAAACACCTTGCATTACACCACAACTTTGTGCTCTCATGTACACTTGTTAGATGTTCTCCTGGAGACAAAAAGCCGTCCTGCACTTCTCTGACTTTCATCCTCTGTCTAGTTTAAAGTGTCAGCGTTGAATGTCTGCTGGCCTTGCTGCTGGTTTATGGTTTTGCAGTCAATAGGAAGTGTGTCTGAATGTCAAAACTATTATTATTAACAACACAAAACAGTATTATTATGATTGTAATCTTATTGTTTTTGCATGATAATAGCAATAATAAAAACATTTACTCCTCTTGACATCAGCGTTTACGATATCGGCCAATCGGAAGCAGAGCTCGTCTGGCTCGATCGAAGACGCGAAGAGGCGAAAACTGAACTCCGCCTCGCCTGGCCGCGCGACATTCCTGCAGCCATCTTTCTGAAGGGCGACACTTTGGTTCCACCAGAAGAGCTGCCGAGTGTCTCCACGCTGCACTGGAAATATGCGTTGAGTTTATTTTCGTCTGCAGCCATCTCAAATTGCAACAAGCTGATAAGCTGAGCAGGAAGAGAAAACAGAAAGTGCTGATGTATTCAGAATCAGTGGACTATGGACTTCCTGTTTGTGTTTCACTTTAACAGATCAAAAAAATTAAGATTATAATTTGAGTTTAAATTTTTCCCTTCTATCTAGCATTTTTTATTTCTTATTTTTTACAGGTGAGGTAGTAGAGCGTAGTGTTGCGAGAAAAAGCAACAGAAAACCTTTATGCTCTCCTGAAGAACACTCATTTTTTAAAAACAATATCGCTGGCACTTGAATTTCTTGACCTAGAACCTTTGCTTCAGGTTTACCCATCAGTTAGAGGGGACACATCTTTTCCTTCTTCGTTAAACGCTTCCAGTACGTTCCGCTTCGCTACATGTTAGCTCTCTCTTTGTCATCTTCACAGGACCCCCCCTCCCCTTTTTTTTTTTTTTTGTAAGTTCATTCATGCTCTTTGTTTTGCAGTCAGCACCCAGTTGGACATTTTTCTTGCAGAAAGGCATGTGATGGTGTGATGGGGAGGCTGGAACACTGAAGTGAATTAAGACTCCTGAGAGCAAATAAGGCCATGGGAGTGAAGCTGAAATCCTGAGGACATGAAGGAGTGAAATAAGAAAACAGAAGTCCTCCTCTGTGCGTTTCTTATGACATCAGATGCTTCATCTGTTGCAAATTACAGCTTTGATTTCTGTTTGGGGTAAAGAGGAAGCTGAATTTGCAGAAACATAGAAGGAACTGTTCATGACAAGGAAAACAAACTAGGGGCAGTAGTAGCGTCGCTCCTCTTGAAACCCGCTGGCTCGGAGCTTCCTCCCAGTGATACCCGTCTGTTTCCTCTTCCTGTTTTGGCCTGCGCGCAGCAGAGGCCGGCGGAGGGTCACACCGTTGGTTTGGATCCACAAATGGAGGGGGGGAGGAGGAGGGAGAGAAAGAGGCGTGAGAGCACCACAACAGAGGTTTGTGTGTTAGTAACGCGGTCACGTCCGGACGGAACGAGAGAACAGAGATGGGAGCAAAGTCTGGTGTGAGGAAGAAAAGAATTTGGAGAAGTGTTTAATTACAGGGATGACAGGAGGAGAAATGAACTTTGTAGCTAAGATGAGCGATTATGACTTGAGACCAACAATACTTTGTAATACTTTAATTAGCTATAAATTCAACTGAAGACTTTCTACTGGAAGTCTCAATTTTCTACAAATGTTCCTTTGGGAGGGATGGAGGACAGACTTTAGCCCCACAGACTTTTAACATGATACGAAGAAGAAACTACATTGGCATCAAGAACATCTCCAGATTGTCCAGATTCCATAGATCCAATGTGTCTTCTATTGGATTTAGGTCAGAGGTGGTCATAAGTGTCTGATGAACCTGGTTTCATCTTTTTATATTATAGAGTTCCAAACATTATTCATATTGGTGGTCTTGACTGTAGCAAGATGTCTTCTCTGGGGGCCGGTTGGGAAAGTAATAGCCTTTCAGGGGCTACAACCTTTTGAACGCCAATTATGTCACAGCAACGTGACGAAGGCTGTCTAAATTCAAAGTCTCCTTCCAATGTCTCCTCCTTTTTCCCCAGATGTGAAGGACTGGTCATAGTCCACCTTATCCTAAGACTTATTGCAGAAGATTTGTGCTGTTGTACCAGTGGTGGATGAAGCGGGAGACTGGGTGCGCAGGGTCTGAGAGAAAGGAACCTTTCCCTTCCAAATTCAGGGAATGGTATGGTGCCTGAATTTGGACAAAACCAAGAAATCTTCAGAGTGGAGGAAGCTAACAAGCTAGTCAGATGGGCACTGATCATTTGGCCAATGGTTTGTCAGATCAACTGATAAACAAACCTAGGCTGAAGACCAAGGTTTTACAACCATGAATATATATATTTTTAATCAAATAATGAAATTATGACATATAGTTAAAACAGTGGACAACATTCACCATTAAAGATCAAGCATGTAATTTCACTTAATGAATATCATAATTTATTGCTGATATTTAAGACGATGTTTGATTTTACATAAATCCAAGACCACGCCCCCAAAAGAGGGCGTAGTCTTGGCGTAAGGGCTGAATCAATCTGTGGAAACTCGAGGCAGGTGTTTATTTGTGTCACAACTACCAAGTCTGTGAAGACAATTATTACTTAAAAAAGCCGAGCAATTTAACAATGGAACTAGTAGCATCGCTGTCAGCCAAAAATAAGTTGCCTCAAACAAAGAAGTCCTGATGAGCGTCACATGACCCGAGGCCGACAAAAGGCAGCTTTTCTTTGTTTCTGCTTCCAGTTGGACAGAGGTTACCAGAGGGGAAGTTTTATTTTAGCCTCCAGTTGACTTCATAGTGGGTGTGTCTGTGGGTTTCCTCATCATACCCAAATATCAGCAGCTCGCCTAACAATACCTCACTTATGACATTCGCCACAAAGCATCAGAAAAGAATCAGACTTTTTTTAAAAGCATAAAATGGTTAAAATGAAGTAGTTACGCCTCATTCCTTTTCAATGTGTTCATTCCTGTCTCTTCTGCAGGCTCTTCTCCCTCCCCGTCATCTAAGAAGCCGCGAAGCAGAGGCCTGTTCTCCGGCCTGTTCTGCTGCCTCTGCCGGGACCAGCCCGAACCCCCACCCGTCAACAACAACGCCCCCCTCTTAGTGGAGGAGAATGGGACGGTCTCCAAGGTGCGCTTACTTCCTCCTCGGTTGAATCGGAGAGCAAGGCGTTGGGTTTGCGGTCAAACGTGTGTGTTTCTGTCCAGGTCAAGCCACTGCTGCCTCCAGCCAAGTCAAAAGACGCTGGGAAGATCTGTGTGGTGATAGACCTGGACGAAACGTTAGTTCACAGCTCTTTTAAGGTGAGTCACAGGGGGATTATGGGTACAACCAAAAAGTGACAATAACAAGGACGCTAGGGAAGAAATTGTTGCTGTCCATCAATGTGGGAATGGTTGTAAGGCCAAAATATCCCAAGTCCGTGGAAAGCATCTAACGTTTGCCGGTCTTCCTGGAAGTAGACCTCCCAGCAAATCCACCCCAAGGTCAGATGGTGCTGAGCTCAGAGCAGGTTCAAAGGTCAGACAGCAGGGTTAGAAACAGCCAGGTGGAAGCCTTCAGTTGAACAAACAAGTTGGACGCGAGACCTCAATTCCACTTTAGGAGAAAACTAAATCTAACATGTCAGCAGAAATGCATCAACTGCAGCGTTCCTGCCTAGTCTGGAAAAGTCTGGAATGTCATTCAAGTGTTTTTTTTGTTTGTTTTTTTTTTGTTTTTTTTTAATGTCTGGATAACTGGAATAGGAATATTGAAAGATATTTACTTTTGTAAACTTCTGTCTCTTCTTCCTTATTTGTCTCCTTCCATGTGTCCTTCTTTCCTTCCCCATGTCCTTTTTTTCTATGATTTTTATTCATTCATTTTTGTTCCTTCTTTTCTTCCTTCCTGTCCATCTCTTGACATATTCAGTCTTCTATTTTCGAGTGTTTGTATAACCACAGAGAAGTTTGCTATTTGCTTTTTTTTTTTTTTTTTTCTTTTTTTTTTTGTAATATCACAAAATGGAAATGTGAGTCTGGAAAAAGTAAACATGTAGGAACACGGTGGTGGGAGTGTGATGATGGGGGACTTCTACTGCAGCTCCAGGACCAGGGCAGCTCACCCTCTGGGTTTACTAAAGTCAAAAATGTTTTTTTTTCCATAAGTAAGGAAAATGTCTTAAAGAAACCAGAGACGGTGAATTTCCATTGACCAGATCAACACCGTTCCATGCAAATATTTATTTATACAAAGTCTTTTTCATTCTCCAAAAGCCAATGCTATAGTCTTTAAAGAGACACTGGATGTTTGCTTACCAACGTCTCCCTGTCTGTCTCCTCCGCCAGCCTGTGAACAATGCAGATTTCATCATTCCCGTGGAAATAGATGGAACCGTACACCAGGTAACGCCGCTCCGTCGTCTCTGATTGGCTGAGTCTGCAGGTGTCGTCTTGAGTTCCAGCGGCTTGACGGAGCGGGATGACACGCCCCGTGGCTCCGGGCCTGATTCAAGTAATCCAGGATAGGTTTGTTCAGACAAGCACAGCCTGTTCCGGATGACTTGGTTCAGGAACGCCGGCCCCAGACGCCGCCGCCTTCAGCAGAACCTCACCGGCTCACCTATGCTGTCTGACCGCCATCATTGCACATACCTTGATATTCAGCTTCAGACGCAAGGCTGATGCTGCCCTCAGCTTCGTTTCGCATTCAGGCATATTTGACTCTGTCGGCTGGAATCTGCAGAAACATGTTCCCTGTCGGAGAAAACCAAGCCGATTTGAGGATTCTTGTGTTTCCAGGTGTATGTCCTGAAGCGGCCGCATGTCGACGAGTTCCTGAAGAGGATGGGAGAGCTCTTCGAGTGTGTCCTGTTCACTGCCAGTTTAGCAAAGGTAACAGCTATAGCATGGAGGATAATCTGTTCAATTCTGTTCAGTAAATTGGAAGGCAATCCTGTCATCTGTTTGACAGTTCTTGCAGTAAATAAAAACATGTCAAAGGCGGTTGAGCATTTGAAATAATGTTGTCGAGCAGGAACAGGAAATATTTCTCAACATTTGCAGGCAGAGTTGATGCAACATGGCGTAGAGTGATAGATTTCTAGTCTGTGAAGAAATACAAAGGGATTTGCAATGTTTTGAGTTTTCTTTCCACAGAAATTTTGAGTCAACTTGTGACTATAAAAAAACTGCAGGGAGAAAAGATCTTCTGTAGCAGTCAGTCTTACAATACATAATAAGAGGCCTCTGACTGAAGACTGTCACGATATGTCTGTCATGACATGCTATCAGCTATTCCAGACTAACATGTCGTGTATGACACTGCTAATGCTCCTCATTTGCTTTTGCAACACCTCTTTATATCTGTCTGCTTGCACGGTTAGCGAGATGTTGGAGTAGGGGATGCTCATCTGTTAAGATTTCTGCTTTGGATTTTCATCTCATTCTTTGTTACAGTTTTGAAAAATCATTTGTCTATGCAAACCTTTTTTTGGCCAAACATCTTTGGAAAATAATTCCTTTCTCCTGGAGAGATTAGCATCTGCTATAAATGTTTTCCACTTTGCCTTAGCGTTGTAAAATTCACTTTTTGGTCAATTAACAACTTCCACTTTGACGTTGTGTTAAATTACACATTTGAACTTACTCGGTTATATATTTGGTTTTATTGTTGACACATTTCTGAGATCACTGCCTGCTGCAAACCAAGCGTCCTTAAACGGGTCCCGTAAATCTGAGCGTGTCTTTCCGGCAGTACGCAGACCCCGTCTCTGACCTCCTTGACAAGTGGGGCGCGTTCCGCTGCCGCCTTTTTAGGGAGTCGTGCGTTTTTCACCGAGGCAATTATGTGAAGGACCTGAGTCGTCTGGGTCGCGATCTCAACAAAGTCATTATTGTGGACAACTCCCCCGCCTCCTACATCTTCCATCCCGACAACGCTGTGAGTGCACACACCTCCCCTTGCTGTTTCTGGACATTTAATCCTGTTTTTTCAACGACAGCTGGGTTATAAGTGATTACATATTCTCCGCCTTCTCTCTGTAAAGGTTCCCGTTGCTTCTTGGTTCGACGACATGTCCGACACCGAGCTGCTGGACCTCATCCCGTTCTTCGAGAGGCTGAGCAAAGTGGACAACGTCTACACAGTCCTCAAGCAACAAGGGACTCCGAGCTAACGGCGCTGAGGTCCTCATCTCGACGCCGTGGAAACAAAACGCCGTAGAAACAAAACAGAAAGAGAGAGAAAAAAAAAAAAAAAAAGAAGCCGAACACACCAGCGAGGCTGGAGCTCCATCTATCACTGCCCACCAGAACACAGCCGACAGAGCCTTCATCCTCACAGTACGCAACCAGCTTCCTGACCGGCGCTGCCATCTTCTGGTCAAACATGAATGAATGTGTAATGACATTTCCACAGCGTAGCCACGAATCCTCCGGATTCCGCCTGGGTACTGGGTGCTGATTTCTCCACAGGATGCTCCTTTAAACTGATTTGGAAGGATTTTTTTTTTTTTTTGTTGAAAGGTTTACATGAAAGCACACGTGTTCCATCTAAGCCATGCAGGTCGTTCACATCTTGAGAGCATGTTGGACCAGTGTTCATTTGACCCTGGTTTTTCGAGCCGTTTTGGAGGCATCAAGGCAGTGTTATAAAATAATCTCGTTCAAATTAACTACAGCCAGAGGTGTAAGAGTTTAAAATCTTAAAACATAAGTGATTGGACGGCACTTTACTGTTTGATGTGTAGTCTATAGTGCAAACTGATGATTTTTGTGCACAAAATTGTTTAGAAAATAGCAACAAAAAAAAAAAAGTCCAAATTTGAGATCTTTACTGTGTAATCCCCCACCGCTTCATGCTTTTAAACGGGCTAGATTTGTTCTGATTGGACCGGAGAAAGAGCAGCTCTCATTGGTTGTTGGGTCGATAGACGCCATGACCAATTGAGTTCAGAGGACCAGAACTGTCTTCCAAACCCAACCCCTGGAAACCAGTCACTGTTAATGGTGCATCACAACTGTGTCGGGATTTGTTCCTTGCTTTAAAGCCACGCACAAATCGTGAACTTTTGTTTTTCTTCTTCTTTTTAACTTGGGTTTAACGGACTGTATTTAAAGCTCTGTTGTAGCGAAACAGTAGGCTTGAGATATTTACTTCCCTAAGTGGTACTTGTAGCCTGGAGGCAGGTTTTGTGACGTCGTCAGAAGATGCTTGTTTGGGGAGCGTAAAAGCCGTCTGTTGCAATAAATGGTTTGGTTCAGTCCAAATTTAAGGGATAAATCCACCGTGAAGCCGATCAACACTATTGGTTCTGCTACTTGGCTGAAGTTCTTCATCTTCTGGACATAAATGGATGTAATATTAACTCTGTAATGTAGCGCAGCCATGTTAACGTTCTTTGAATTGGGAATATAATCACAGAAAATAACAAACATCCACTCCTTAAGGTTGTTTTTTTTTTTTTTAAATATATTATTGAGTGTTGCTAAATGTATTGTGGGAAGTGTAGGAAATCACTATGTACACAATTGCTGACAAGGTAGAGCTGATTCAAGGCTGGAATGTGTACCTTTTTTGTCCAATCTCAGCTTCTTGGAGATCAGTTTCCTGAAGAGCAACGCGGTCTCCAACAATCCACTGTTCCACGTTTGCGATGACAATGGCCTGTATTGACACTGATGAATGAAAATGGCAGGTTAGACTATGAGCCTGGGTAGCAGGCTTTGGATGAGGCAGGGAGATTAAGAGCTATTGAATTATTTTTATATGTAAAAAAAAAAACAAAAAAAAACAAAAAACTTTTCAATCAAGTTAGCTTGTTGTTTTTTTGAATACTTACCTGTTTTTATTTCTTATTTCACCAAGGAGTGCTCATCTGATATATTTATAGTGTGTTTTCCAATCAGCTCTTTTTTTTTTGGTTGGATACCTCATATATTGGTAGAATATGGATCAGAACCGCCCACAGATAACTGAAAATATAGTACCTTACTGTTTTAGGCACATAACAGGGTAACTGTTTTAAAACGTGTTGTCACGTGTGTTAGATTCAGAAATGACGCTGTTTTCAATTCATTGGCAAAGTATTTATAGGAACATGAAGTTGTTTAGTCATCTGATTACATTTATGAGTATTGCGTCACGATGGGGCCCATTTGCTGATACTGTACTTCTTACACATTAATAGATATGTATATGTTGTTTTGCACAGTAATAAAGCAAACAAATTTCATTAATATATATGGAATATTAATTTTACTGTACTCATGATTCAATAGATGTAACCTAATTTTTGACTTTTGCTGTTTCCTCATACCAAATAATGTATGACTGTATGTAATATTGCCATCTTTCTCTCGTCTCTTTTCCATAAATGCACATTGCAAGATGGTCCAAGTGCTACTTTGTAAAGCATTTTCTGTTCAAGAGGATCAAAGAAACGTGTTTTAAAATGGGATTCTGACAAACAGTTTTCCAGGCTGAAATTTTTAGCTTTTTCCGTCAGCTCTTCCTTCGATCTCTAAATACAAATATATACTGAAAATCAACCAGACGCCTGCAGTTGTTGGGGATTTATTGTCTGCAACGTCCAAACACAAGTGAAAGCTACAGATCTGGAGCGCACCGATCTGCACAATGCAAAAAGAAAGCAACATGACGGCTGAAATGTCCAATAAAGGCAGTTTTGTGGCAAATGAGCCAAATGTTTCATCAGTGTAGTTTTAGAAATGGCAATTCTAACAATATTGTTTAAAATAAGGATGAAGGGTTGGACAATCGAAACTAAATTTTCTGCTTTTCTATTTCTATGCTGTGTAACATAACTTTAAAAACACACACACAGATATATATATATATTAGGTAGAATTTCAAACCTCAACACATTTCTCATTTGCAGAGACGAGCAAAGAAAGACTCAAAACTATTCGATCAGTTGCTCTTGCGTGGAAATGGATGTTAATGATATCTTTTGTACAAATCCATTTACATGGCCCCAGGTTACCCTATGTGGCTATAAAGGTTTCAACTCTTCTGGAAGGGTTTCACATGCTTTATGGGAAGACATTAATGGGAGTTTTGGGCCATTTATCCAAAAGCACAATGGTGAGGTCAGGCGCTGATGTGGGATGGCCGGGCTTGGAGGTTTTTTGCTCAAATTCATCACAACTGTGTTCTGAGATGTTGTGGTACGACCACAAAAGTTGTTCCTTACAAAATTTGATCACCCATGTCTTATGGCCTTGCTTTTTTGCACTGGTATGCAGTCATGTTGGAAACAAAGACTTGAGTTCCAAACAGTTCCCAAAGAAGATGTTTCTCTTAACGTTTCGGTAAGCTGTAGTCTAAACGGCTCCTTTTGAAAAACAGGCAGTCAAAGTTTTTACAATATAGACATAAAAAGACAGCATAACTGCTTCAACATCACCAGTAGGTTTACAGCAACTGTGAATTTACATTAGGACTTTGGCACTTAGTTTGATTCTTGTTTGCTTTCTGCTTTCAAGACATACTTTGTAGTCCTTCTACTTTCCAATCACGGTAAACGTGGCACTGCTTTTGGCTTTGCCCAATGTGAACTTGACTGTCCCACTCATGTCCACGCTTGTGTCCCTCAGAGTGAGTTTGTGGACCGTCCCGTGGTCTTCCAGACGGACAGCAGGGCATGACCGAAGGGTCACTCCATTTAACGTCCAGACTGGAGGTTTGTTGATGTCAACGGAGACTTCACACTGGAAAGAAGCTGACTCTGGCTCCGTTACCTGGACATTCTCGAGTTCTTTCACCATCACAAGAGCCTTGGCTGAAGCAGCGTAAAGCATGTTACAGAAAAAGAAAATAAAAATTGTATAAAATTTTAACAAAGAAAATCTGCCAAAAATGTATGTTGCTTTTCATCCAGCTTACCTTCAACCATCAGTTTTGCTTTGGATGTATGCTCTCCAACCTCAATACTGTAAGTTCCCTCATCCTCCACAGCAACCTGGTGGATTACTAGTTTATGGGAACAGTCTTCTGTTACGATCTCCATCCTATCTGAAGAACCTAGTTCCTCTTTGCCTTTGTACCAGGTTGCACTGCTGCGAGGGGAGGAAGCGGTGCATTCAAGGATCACTCGGTGGTTCTCCAGGGCTGTTCTGTCTCGCAGTGGTTTTACAATGGAAACTGGGAGCTCTGAAAATTGCAATTTTTTTAGATTTATAACGGGGAAAATATAAAGTTGGTGGCATGAAGGAAGTAGGACGTTAATTTAAAAAAAAAACTCACCTTCTACCTCAAGGTAGGCTGTGGACTTGACATCCTTTGCTACAAATTGGATATCTCCAGCATCCTCAGCTTTAACGTTGCATATCAGCAGGAAGTGTTTGGGCCCTGGAAGGTGACATGTTTTAATTTCAGCTGGTGAATAGAGAAAAAGTCAAACTGTAGTTTGATTTCTGACCTTCTGTGCGGATCTTTGTGGTGCTACTGGGTCTGATCTTGTGACCATTCTTGTACCACTCCCCAGCCACATCCTCCAGAGAGACCTCACACATAAACACAGCATTCTGGTCTTCCTGGATGTAAAGGTCCTCAAGATCCTGTACTATCTCCAACTTGTGCTCTGAGGGCAGTGATGAAATTGAAAAGAATGACCACTAGATGGAGACATTTGATTATAAATGACTGAAGAATATGTTCAAGAATAAGGTTGGAAGTGCTTCTGGTCTTGGAGTGAAATATACCATAGACTTCCAAAGAGCAGAAGGTGCTTATTTCGCCTGTGTCACAGGTATAGGAACCAGAGTCAGCAACAGAGCATTGAAGGATCTGGCAGAACCGCTTTCGACCCATGGAATAGATCCGATGGTTCTTCCCTGGCTTCAGCTCGATTCCGTTCTAAGTTTCAGAGGAAAGAAAAATTATTTACATACATAAACAATTCAAACTGTTGATCATTTTCGTTTCTTTACCTTAAGCCATCTGACTTCAACATTTTGTCTGGAAAATTCACACTCAAGAGTGACCGGGAATTCCTCTTCCACGCGAACATCAACCAGCGGTTTCAGGATAGCCACAGGTGTCTCTGTCAATCAATACAATCTGATTAGCCTGTCAGCACCGAACCGCAGTAACTCCAAATAATTCTTTTTGCAGTTGTGACCTACTAAAAATAATAACCCAGACCTCTCTAGCTTGCATTTACCTTTAACTGTGAGCCTTGCAGTCGATCGCACTCCTTCAGCCGAGAAGACGATTGTGCCTGTGTCCTCCAGAGTTAAGTTTGTCAGGGTAAGGCTATGGACTAGCCCGTTGATGCTCACCCTAAACTGGTTGTTTGGCTTCACGCGGATGCCATCTTTCTGCCAGATGCCTTCCACATCTATATGGGAGAGCTCCACCTCAAAGGAGGCAGTCTCCCGTTCAAACGTTTCTTGATCCGTTAGGCCTTTACAGATGGATATCTTTCGGGCTGTATTAACGATACAGGGATGCAGTAAAAGGACAATGTTTTGTGGAATCATGTCAAGAAAATATAACAACTTAAGGTTGAAATTGAGAATTTGAACTAATTCTTTGGCAAAGCAAACACGTGTTGTATCTTAAAAGCCCTTAGTGTGTCACAGTGAACAATGGGGTCTAAATTTAGACATTGTTGGGATTACAAAAATGCCTCTTCCAGCAGGAGTTTATTTTGATGGTGTGGCTCCGTGCACACTGATATAATATTCCGTCTGTGTTTTCACACTTGGAAGTCTGGCTGAGCTATTCTTAGTATCTTTTTGCTCTGTGACACACTGTAAAAAAAACACCTACAATATGTGTGAAGAGACACCATTTCCAGAGAAGAGCAGTGAATATCAATATAAATAAATCCTGTTTATTGTAACGGTTTTATTTAAGAGGGAAATCCTACAACAAACTTTTCTTGTGTGGCTTTTGTTTCCACTTTTCTACAGTTAGGTCCTTCTTATGAATTACTAGTTTAAGTCAGGGATAGATAACTATAATAACAGCTGCATGTCTAACAGTTATGGTTGCACTTTAGGTATAATTTGTGCTTAAGAATCTACCTGGGTCTTTTATTTATGGAGACATTTTAGCCAAAGGCTCAGTAGGTTGGTAAGACAAATGGTAATTAAGTTTCCACACCTCAAAAATAACTACTTACGTTCTACGTTGAGTTTGACCTGCGTCCGATCATGCAGGGTCTCACAACGGTATGTTCCTCGGTCTGACAGGTTCAGGTTGTGGATAGTCAGGCTTCTTTTACAGCCATTCTGGGCCAGGGTGTGACGAGGGCCAGACTGGATGACCACCCCTTGCCTCATCCACTGAACCTCACCGGTCTCCAGGCTGATTTCTGTCTCTAAGGTAGCCTCTTCAAACTCCTCTGCTGTCACAGGTTCCATTTTCTTGGTGAACATGACTTGAGCTTCTACAACATTGTAAGGAGAAACAAAACTCAAACTCACAGTCAGCCTTTTTTAACATTTTTCATAGGTTTCCTTTAGTCTTACCCTGAACTTTGAGACTAGCCTTGCTCATTTTTCCTTCAGCTTCTGCTGTGATCCTGGAACAGTCTATCATCTGACACTTTTTAATCACCAAGGTGTGGCACAATCCATTTTGACTCGCTTGGAAGCGATCCCCTAAAGTCATTGGTTCGTTGTCCATAAGCCAAAGCAAGGAAACATCCTCAGGAGAAACAACGCACTTAAAGGTAGCATCTTCTCCTTCTAGCACAGTTGTGTTGTGAAGTTCGGTGAGAAACTCAACAACTCGAGGCACTGCAGAGAGAGAAGGCAGTGGATAAAGCTGCTAACTCGCATGGAAAAGCCAGAAACACAAACTGAATACTTACTCTCCACTCTTAGCATTGCGGCGGTCCGATCATCTCTGGATTCACAGGCATACTGCCCTGCATCCTCATGAGTTAAACGATGAATGGTCAAGCTTCTCTCAACACCATCTGCTCGAATGGAGAATCTCCTGCTTCCAACTACTTCTACGCCATTCTTAAGCCATTGGACATCTGCTTTTGGTTTGCACACCTCACAGTGCAGGGTCACCATGCCGTCAGCATGAGCCACGGTGTCATGGAGTGGTCGCACAAATTTTATTCTCATTTCTATGATGAAAAACCTTTTATATTTTTTGACTTTTTGGTTACTTTGAAGTTCTCTTCGTATTTTTTTGAAAGTATTGATTTTTACCTTTCACTAGTAGACTGAAGTGCATCTGGTCAGTGTTGACATCACAGGTGTATTCACCAGCATCAGACCGCCTTAAAGGTTGGATGGTAAGACTCCGTTTATGGCCGTCCATGAGTTCTCGAAAGCGTTCACCTTCAACTGGTGTCCAGTCTTTAAGCCAGCGTACAACCGCACTTTCTTTGGACACATAGCTCATTAAAGTCACGCTCTCAGCTTCGTAACCCGTCACAACCACGCCATCTTCCTTATTGACAAAAGTAACCGGAGGTTCTTTTTTGGGAAAGACGACACAAAGTCAGTTACTTTTTAAAAATTTTTCCTATTCCCATAGACCCTAACAAGCTATGATCTGCAGTTTTTACCTTGAACACGGATTATGTTAACCATCTTGTCATTCACCGCATCACACACATACTTTCCAGAATCCGAAGGCTGGATGTTTGAAATAATAAGTTTTCTCAGACTTCCATAGCATTCAATGATGGTACGGGAATCGCTGGTGAGAAGCCTGTCATTACAGTACCACTGGACTGGGGCATTAGCACGAGACAACTCACAGGCCAATATCAGGTCATCACCTTCCATCAATTCCTGGTAATCAGGGTCGCATGAGTTTCCTACAATGCTTACGGGAGGCTCTAAGGGCAAAAGAGTTTTATATTGTGGATTTTTGCTATCAAATAATAGGAAAAAAAGGTAACGGCTATTTGAATTTTACCTTCTACTTTAACATGGAAGCTGATACTGTCATCCCCAACATCTAGGAAATATTCCCCTGAATCTTTGAGTTCTGCATTAAGGATTACCAACGACCGGAATACACCTTCCTCCTCTTCACAAAACCTTTCATCACCCTGAAGTCGACAGCCATCCTTGTACCATTTGCCATTTCCATTAGCTTGAGAGAGCTCGCACTCAAGAACAATGTCATCTGAAACTAGAAACTTTAGATCTGTCTTGATCTCACACTTTCTCAAGATCTTCACAGGCAGCTCTGTGGAAATACAGACACAGTGGTCTAAAATCGTTTCCTGGGTCATCTAATATCAAGTCAGTTCTCGCTTCTCACCTGAAACGTTAACCTGGAAATCAATTTTATCATCTCTAGCATCGCAAGTGTATTTCCCAGAATCGTTTGGAGTGGGAGAGTTGATGGTCAGACGACGAAAGATCCCATCTTCTGTAATTGAGATATTACTACTTTGCTCTAGTTCTTTACCATTGAGTAGCCACTTGACATCTGCTGTTAGACGTGACACCTCAGTCTCTAGAATGATTGGTTTACCAGCAAAACTTTCCAGTTTGTCTGGCAAGTTTTTGGGCCGACTTAGCATCACGGGTGGCTCTAAAGAAAAGAGACAAAGTAAAAATAGGTTAAAAACGATCACCTCCAAGGGACTTGCTTTGGACTAAGTATCTTTATACTTGCCTGCGATCTTAACAAGAAAGGCAATCGAGTCATTTTCAGTGTCGCATATATACTCTCCTGTATCACTGACAGTTGTTAAAGGTATAACTAGCCGTCGTTGGGCCCCATCTACTTCAAGTGTCAAGTTGGGGCTCTCTTCTACCTCTAAACTATCTTTGTACCATCGAACTGGAGCATCCGCCTGGGACACTTCACAGCACAGTTCCAGTCTCTCTGGTGCAACATGGGTGAGTTCCACCTCGGGTTCACAGTGAGAGATGATTCTTACAGGAGGCTCTAAAACAGGAAAGAGATATTTAAAATATACCACTCAGACCTTTTTGTTGTAATCTCTTTAATATATCTTAATCACAGCTTTTACCTGTAACAGTTATCTGGAAGAAGATAGAGTCTCCATCTGTTTCACAGAGATACTCTCCACTATCCACCGCTGAGCCACAGAGAATGGTCAGCCTCCTATAAGGACCCTCCGATCCTAGCTGGATGTTGTCGCTGTCCTCCACCTCCTGACCATCCTTAAACCAACAAACCTTCCCGTTGGACCGAGATAACTCACACTGCAAGTTGATCTCCTCTGATACATAACATGTCATCACAATGTCATCTTTAGGTTCAACAATTGTCACTGGAGGCTCTGGGTTTCAGAAATAGATTAACGCACAAATTCAGTTTTCTCATTGAAGTGAATCAATTAATCTTACATACAAAGGAAACCAGGAGAAGTTGCCATACCTCTGACATTGACTGTAAATTCTAAGCTGTTGTTCCCAGACTTGCAAGTGTAATGTCCAGCATCTGAAGCCTCTGCAGATCGGATGATTAGCCTCCTCATGGTACCCTCCACCTGCAGGGTAATGTTGTCACTAGCCCGAATCTCACAACCGTCTTTATACCTGGGAAATACACATGAAGCCAGATTTTACTAGACACACAACTTATTTTTGGATGTTGGAAGTAAAATCAAATTAATCTTTTCTCGATTGTTTAAATTAGAAATGTTCTTGGATTCAAACAATTATTTTATATGCTATGTCTCTCACTTAGGGATGCTCCGATCAGATTTTTTGCTGCTGATTCCGATCACCTCTAAACCGATCACCTGGATTGGCTGTTAATTTTTTGCTTCAGGGATAAATGGTACTATGTTATCTGGCAAAATGGAAGAACGATCTGGCAATAAATTCACCTAATTTAGACAAAAAAAACATGCAAACAGTAAAATTATATTTAACAGTAAGGTTCTCAGTACCCTAAATTATACATGAGCCAAATAAATCTCATAACTGTCTATATTAAATAATGTCAAGTAAAGAAGGCCACACTCTGTCAATTGCTTGTTTTTTAAATGTCATAATAATAATGATAATATTTTTACAACATTTTCTTGATGATGCACAACACAGACCACTAGCTGGGACTATTTTATTGTAAGAGTTTACATTTTCATTGTCCTACCAAGCAGCTTCAGCGTCTTCTCTGGAGACGTGGCAAAGCAGGACCACAGGATCTAATTCCATGCTGTTCTTATGAAGTTCTTCTTGAGAGGCTGGACTGAAGTCTACTGGAGGTC
Source organism: Poeciliopsis paucimaculata (assembly GCA_903067055.1). Taxonomy (NCBI): domain Eukaryota; kingdom Metazoa; phylum Chordata; class Actinopteri; order Cyprinodontiformes; family Poeciliidae; genus Poeciliopsis; species Poeciliopsis paucimaculata. The sequence goes on along the minus strand of CAEGAD010039881.1, from coordinate 12,818 downwards.
CTGAACAACATGAGATTAATGGATGGATTGTTACAGCTGCTGCAACAAACGGTAACTTGCTTCCCGAAAAACATTTGCTAGAAAGTAGACAACCTTCAACGTCCACATTGAATTTGATGACATCCCCTGAAGTTTGACATGTGTAAACTCCAGAGTCAGATGCTTGAGCAGACTGTATCACAATCCTTCTCATCTTCCCGTCTGATTGGATGTTTAGCCCATCGCTCACTTGGAGTTCCTCACCGTTTTTAAACCAGGTTACCTTAGCGAAAGGATGGGTGACCTCACAGTAGAGCACAATGGCATCACCGGTTTCCACTCTCTTACTGCTTTCCAGGTCTGACAGAGGGATGAACTTGAATACAGCAGCTGCAGAGAAATGAACACATGAATTGGGAACCAACATAATGAATGAATATTATAGCCTTTTACACCTACGTTTAACCTTGAGCACCGCTGAATCCCTCACTCCATTGGCAATGAATGTGATTTCTGCTGCGTCATCAGCGGTTCCAGCTTCATGGATCACCAAAGAGTGCTTTGCTTGGTTCAGCTGCACTGAATATCTTCCACCATGCTGTAGCTGGGAGCTGTTCAGAAACCATGTTCCAACCATCGGTGCGGACAGTTCGATGGAGAATTGAGCGTCCTCTCCTTCCATCACCTCACACCCTTGGAGATGTTTATGAATCTTGGGTCCTGGGACTAAAAGTGTAACAATATATCAGCAATACTATACATTTATATATTTTTTTCTTTTTTTACTGAAATATGTTATTATACTTTTAGGTATGCTGCTCACCAAGATGGACTACTTTGGGGAACTCCACATGGCCACTGCGTCCGTACTTATTGATGCAACACACCCGAAAACGGTAGTCACCTTCACACGGAACGCTGTCACCGGAAACTTCAGCAGAGGTGACTGTCTCTGAGGTGAAGCATTTCTGCCACTCCTGAGAACCAATCTCTTTTCTCTCAAGGACAAACATGGAGCGGGTGGTAGTCTGGCTGTTGGGCGCAGGCACCCAGGAGAGGAGAGCACTGTTGGGTCGGTCTATGTCCATTTTGACGCCCACAGGACAGATTGGCGGGCTGTGTCTGGTTGCTGTAGTACAGAGGAAAAACAGTACATAGTCTAGGGTTGTAGTTCTGTATCTTATAGCAGGAACGGCATCCATTGTTTTATTTTGCATACATACATACCAATGACATGCGGTCATGTGAGGCAGAGCCTTACCAGATAGCATGGAAAAATAACATAATGAGAAAATAATTTATATTTGCTATTTTCACCCTGTGGTTTGTACTATAACGTATTTATTTTTCATTTAGCTTAACCAATTTTAATGAGAGCATGTTCCTCCTATCTGTGTGTCGCCAATAAATTGGTTAAAAGCATTTAACTATTTATATAATGTAGTGTTTTTTTTCTCACCAACTGTGTGTGTAACATGATTCGTGTGCTGAAGAGCGATCATAAACCGCCGAGAACAGATTTGAGGCGAGGCAGGCAGTTCTCTTGCATCATGGCAGGGGGCGCTCATGATACCAGACGTTGGTTTCGTGACTCCACAACTGCAGAGTAAGAGCGAGTAACAGCGAGCTAGCCGCACAGTTAATAAAGTCGAGTGCTTCTTAACCTCACTCGACTTATGCAGTTAATAAGCATATTCCGACGTCTACATGGATAACTACATTTCTACACTTAAACCGTTTTCAATTGAAGCAGGAAATAATAATGAGAGGAAGACCAACACCGGAGCTGAAAGGTTTGCTCGGAGACGGGCTTTTTTGTGAACGTCCCGCTGGAAACAGCTTTTCATGGGCTTCATTTATAAGTAACGGTAAGACGGCAATACATTTTTTGTTGTTGTTGTTGTTTTGCTTAGTTTTTAAAAAAAAAAAAGAAGAAATGTGTGTGGTGTGGGCTACAGTTTGTATGTGTAAAGAATTCAGTAAGGAAACAACCCACAAACTCCTGTTAGACTAGCTAATAGCAGCAGAAGCTAATCTACCACGGCAATCACTTATCAATAAACAATAAGCCTGAAAACACAGCACTCCAATAGACTGAACGTTTTGTTCTTTGTGCAAACTATTTGAATGTTTTTTTTTTGTTTTTGGTGTTTAATCTTAAAACAAAGTGGCATTGTTGTCAGTTGCCCTCCAGCTTTGTGCACATGCATGACATTTCCTGATGTAAACCATGACATGAAAGTTGTCTATGTCTGTAAATCTGATTAAGTTAGTGCCTCACCAGATGTGAACCTCACCGCACGTTATTGACACATACATAGTACAAATGGCAGAATATTTCTTCACAAAGTAAATATGCAAATTAAGGTTAATATCTACGTAAACTTGATTTTGCCTTCAGTTCTTCATAAGTTCATTCCAACAGCAGGTCTAGCTAATTTTTGCATGTGTAGACTGTACCTTTGACTTTGAGTCGTGATGAGCTTTTAGATCTTCCTGCAACAAACGTCACAACCCCCGAGTCATGATGGGCCACGTTGACAAAAACCAGGATGTGGGTCTTGCCGAAAGCCTTGAGGATGGTCTGGTGTGTCTCGTGCAGCATCAGGCCATCTTTGAACCAGTGGACCTCCATTTCATCGTTCTCAACCTCGACGCAGAAGGCTGCGTTCTCGCCTTCCAGCACCTCCAGTTTCCGAGGTAGTTTACGAACAATTGTGCCTGTACGTTCGGAAATGTTTTATTGTCCTTTCTTTGCTCATTTTATTCCAAAAACAGATTTTGAATAAGACGATTGACATTACATGCATCCTACCTTTTACTGCTAGCTCAGCAATGGTCTTGGCTCCATCTGGCATCTCACAAAGATAAACCCCATCGTCATCCATTCCAACATTATGGATGGTGAGTCTTCGCCTGGTCCCTTTCTGTTCCATCCCATACTTATTGCTAGGCATCAACCTCTGGTCCTCCAGGTACCAGGCAGCTGGGATCGTCTCATCAGGTACCTCACACTCCAGCACAGCGACATCCCTCTCCTTTACCTCCACGTCTTTTAATGGTCGTTTAAACCGCACTGCAGGCCCTGAGGAACAAAAGAGGTTGCAGGTAGTTTGTTATAATTTTAGAATTTACATTATGGCTTCCCATACAGTTTGGAAAAGTTGCAAACTAATAATATTTCTAGTCTGGATAAGAATGGAAAAAAAAAATACTGACCACCTAAATAACACAAATCAGAATTTTTACCAATGTAATGACTTTTTCCTGTGGCTTTAGACACCATGCCTTTATTCATGTGCAAAGTTTCCAGATGTACGCAGTAACTTGCAACTTGTCTATAGTTTCAACTTAGGCACTTTGTCACTACATTTATATTTTCACACTAAAAAAATTGGAGTCAGCAGGTCAGGCTTATTAAACATTGGCCATAAAACTGGAATTGGTGCATTCCTTGTTCAAATTTTTATTATATGCATATACCACTTTAATTTAAAACTGATAATATCGGATCAATTCCTGATTGCTCCGGTTAATGGTCTTTATTTTTGATTTCATTACAGTTTGATTTAGTTTAATTCATTTGATTCTCTCCTACATGTTTCTAAAAAAAAAAGCTACTAGGTTTATGGCAATTTACTGTGTTGGGACTAACATTTTCCATTTGCAATTTTTTTCTGTCTACACATTTCTTTCTGAAAAAAATGTATTTGCTGAAGTTTCAAATTTGGACTATTTTTGAACTCCAGTTGGGGATCATAAAAAATTACCAAACCAAACTTTGGACTCTCCTGCCTCAGGTGTTTGAGGAATCAAATTGGTCGTGTTTCCTTAAATGTGCTCTTCAGTAAGTATCTGTCTGCTAAATTGCCTCCCTGCAGATGTAATGCTAAATGTTTTTTCATGTTTCTAATTATTTTATGTTTTAAAAATATCACTGTGTCTATGGCGTGTGCTATGTTTGCTCTTTTGACCAATGGGTGTGGAGCATGGCTTTGCCATCTTTCCAGTGATTCTTGTTTTAGGTTGTCTATACTTTCTCGGATCGTGGATCGTTTCCTAGATTCAAATAAGATGAAATCTGAAATCCATTGAGATGAGGGAATCACTATCCACTTCAAATTAAATCAGTGTATTTCTTTTTTAATCCCTGCAAGTTGTGACAATATGCAAAACTGTCCTCCTTTCCCGGAATAAATCCAAAAATATTTTACTTACCTTTCACAGTCAGGTGAACAGCACTCAGCGTGTTTCCCAGAGTGTTCGATGCGGCGCATACATATAGCCCTGTATCCTGCATTTTACAGTAGAGAACCTTCAGTGTGTAGTAGCCTTCCCGATCCTCAAACACCAAGTGTCGTCTGTCGGGTTCCAAGGGAACCCCGTCTTTCTTCCAGATGATCTCTGGTTTGGGCTTGCCTGTTACAAAGCACCGAAACTTGGCGTGCTTCCCCTCTGTCACTACAAACTTCTTGACTTTGGACGGGTTGATGGGCGGTTCCTCGGCGAGCTTTGACAAACTGAACCGCCCGCCTCTTTGCTTGGGTGACCTCTGGCTGCCGACATGACTGTTTGACGTTTTACTGTCTTCTCGCTCTGGAATGGGCTCGACAAGAAGGACAGCTCCCGCCAAGGCCTCGCCATAGGCGTTCACGGCCTTGCAGGTGTAGACGCCTTTGTCCGGCATGCGCGTTCTGTAGATCTTGAGCTGAAACCAGCCCCCGTCTTGAATGCTCACACTGAAGTGAGAGTTCTCAAAGATATCATTGAGCTTCTTCCCATCTTTCTCCCAAGTCACCTCAGGCAAAGGGGTGCCCCAGATTTTACATGAGAAGGCGGCATCCTCTCCACGATCCACACGCAGGGACAAAGGCTTGATGAGGAATCTTGGTTTATTGTTTGATGTTAAATCAGTCTCTTTCTGTTGATCATTTGCTTGATTCCTCCACTTGTAGTCTCCATTCATTTCCTTCTCTTTCTGCACCATATTGTAGCCATTTAGGGTTTCCCCAAGGTTCCCATTTTCCTTTATGCCATTACTGTTTGAGTGTATCGATTCTCCATTTTTCTCAAGAAGCTCTCCTTCCACTTTGAGTGAGGCTGCTGCGTAGGTTTCTCCTACGCTGTTTCTAGCCTTGCATATGTACTGACCAGCATCTTGTTGGGTAACTCCAGTAATGGTCAACAAGTATGCTTTCCCCTCCTCTGAGATCTTGTACCGGCCCTCAGACAGAATTTGAATGTTTTTACGTTCCCAGATGACCTCCGGATGAGGGTCTCCACCAATTTGGCACCTTAGGGTTGCATCTGCCCCAAACTGTGCCACAACAGGACGAGGATAGCCCAAAACACGAGGTGCACCTCCAAGAATATCCATGATAATGTCAACTGTTGTGAAAGAGGTCTTGTCCAAATTTTTATATCCTTCTGTGAGAAGCTGTTGGGTAAACAAAACATACATTTTAGTAGAAAATCTGCTTTTGTGAATGGAGCATAATTATAGTTTTGTCACAAATCTAGGGAATGCCTTTTAGAAACGTGCTTCACAAAGAATAAAAGATACCCATAGCAGTTTACAAAAGGCTGAATGCAGCTAATGAAGCTAGCTGTCTTAAGTATTTTGAGTATCGTCACGTTTTAGTGGATTAGACTTTGAGTAAACGCAGTCGGCCCTCGGTTCTCCCACAGTTGGTGCTGTAGCTCATTGACGGTGTATTTATAAAGTACTCCAAAATAAGAAGCATGAGACCATGTGTCACTGTAGAAAAAACCCCCAAAAACTGTGGGGAACACACCTACAGTGACTAACAAGAACAGAGCTGACTCATTGGTGTACTGATCATTAAAAACAGCTGGATGAGTTGGATTGTTCATGTCTGTTTTCTAAATTGTTGGGTGGTTTCTGTGTTGACTGCAAGGTTCGAACTCAACAGTATCATTGTTTCCTAATGAAAATATCAATACGTCTTTTCACAATTTTTGATTTACTGAAATGGCATCACACAACAAGAAAAACCAACGTTTAAATGCGAGTGTATTTATTCAGTGTTTTAAAAAGGTTCACACGAACAAGTAATAGCTTAATTTAAGGTAAAAATGCATCAAATTAATGCAATGAATTTTTAAAATGTTTGAGTTACTTTTTAAAATTATTCGGAGGAACTTTTTACGTAATACACGCGTTTCTGTTTCCCTGGGGAATAAACTCAAGCCCGCTTCAAAATAGGAAAGACAAGAAAACATTACATTTATTTTCTGGATGATATATGTCGCATTTCACCATGTGCAGGGATATTTTGACAGGATAGTTTTGGATAGTTTTAAATGTTCTTAATCTACATTACAATCAGTTACTCAGCCCTGTCCTGACTAGCTAAACAGTAGCTAAATGGATCAAACTTATCCATTGGGATAAGAAGAGCTTCTCATCCAGATTGAGCTTCTTAGGTCATTACCCAGACCTGAAAAGGTTCTTGACTATGAAAGCAGATTGTGACTTGAGGACTGTTCCCTTGTCTACGTGAAGCATTGTTGAAGCTTGTGAAATTTTAAATAGCAGTGTACAAAAGACAATTATTTCCTAAGGTTTGATTTCAAAACTGTTCAGTTCAAAGTTATATTGGTCTTGTAAGATCATTGTATTTGAAATGGGTCAAGGTTTCTGAGACCTTATACATGCATATCTTTACTCTTTATTTGGACGCTTTGTGTTGTCTTGAGTTTTTTTTAAGGCAAACGAAATTGAGCTCGTTCTTGAATAGTGGTCGATAGCCACCCAAAATCACTCAGATTGCTGCAAATTTCCCCAAGGGTGCCTTTTGGACACTCCTGCACTAAAGCACCGCTGCTTTGTGGGGTTTTTGTGACTGAAACACTTGCAAATATTACCACCAGCGATATGATATTTGTTACCTTTTTATTGGCAGACCAGAGTTGAACTGTTTCTTTTTGAACCGAGAAAGAACACCCAACACTTACGTGTCTCCAGTAGCTGCTTACTGCTGTTTGCCGCCTGTTGAAAGCTTTTGCTTGTCTTTGGTCCTCACTCAGCACACCTTCAGGTCACTTTAGCTTCTATATAAGAGACAAAAATAAGCCTTCCATTTACATTTGTCGAGTCAAAGTCACAGTTGTCATTTCCCGCTCGTTTCTGTCTTTGTTGAGGTGGAATAAAGGAAAATAAGCCTTTTTTTTGTCTGTCGTGCACGCCTCAGCTCTGATTCAATCATTGTCCAACAGCTAAAGTGACAGAGGGAGGGCCAGAATGGAGAGGGTCATCAAATGCTTTTGCAGCTGCTACCACTTGCAAGCCCCCCTCCTAAAAATAACAGCTTTCATGACGCAGGGTCAGATAAAGTTAGGCTCTCCATTCAGAGACAGCAGCCTGCTAAAGATAGAGTCCTGCATTGGATCACTCAGTTCAAAAGATATCCTTAGCTAAACATCGGAAGAGAAAGGACACCCCGCCTGCTGGACTTCCTTGTGACAATAATCATAGAAACACAGTCATTCATAACCAATGAAGAAGAATTTATGTTAAATACTGCTATGTTTAGGACTCTACATGACTGCTTGTTTTAATTCTAAGCTTGTTGTAACATTGGCCTCTCAATGTTTCCCTTCTGCCACACACTTGGATTGTATCTGTGGGTGTCTGTCAGGCTTCTGCAGGACTTGATGGTCATGCAATCATTTTAAACATTTGTTCTGAAACAGAGGCACATCTAAAATATGCAGAGAAGGGGGGCCTGAGGCCTGGAATTGAGAAGCACTAGCCTAATTTGTAAGATAGAAAGTATTTAAAATTAGAATTGTTCTTTTTTTTTTTTTTTTTCTTTTAACGCAAAGTAAATTTATTGTGAATTTGGTTGAAGCATGTCATGTTTTGTAAAAAGGAAAAGAGTCTTGGTCGTCACATGATGGTTAATCAAAAGTACAGATGACTAACTGGACAACTCAAGACAACCAGGAACTCTGGAACAAGAAGTTTAAGCAAGAATCCAGCAAGGACCAGTAGCACAGGTGAGAGCATGTATACACATAGGGGTCATCAAACGAGGAACAGCAGGAACTAATGACAGAGAAAGCAGGAGACGTGTGAGAAAGGAAGTAAGTGATCAAAGTACAAAGAAAGATGAAACCAAAAACAGCCCAGACAAAGTGTTATTGGAGGCTGCACAAAATTATACCAGGGGCCACAAATGGGCAGTAAAACTGAAAGTTTCACATTCCTTAACAGGATCCAACAGAAGCAATGCAAAACAATCCACTTGCAGACTCAGGACCTATTATGTCAACGTAAACTACAAGTTACTGCCATTATTGTCTCCTTTATTCATACAGAAACCAATGCACTTGATTAGCTTTCTTTTTCTTCAAAATTGTTGATTTGTCTGTAGACATGGTTAATATTTTTATACTTTAAGCTTTAGTTTTGGTCTTGGTGCAAGTTATCTTTCTCTCCGTTTTCGCTGCAAGTGTCAGCACTTGAGCAGTTACCGTTTGTGTTCCTGGTGTTGATTAGTTCCTGCCTGCATTCTCAGACCGTAGCTCTTTAGGCTGTCGCTTCAAGAGTGTGTCAGACAGCGACACACGCTGTGTGTCACAGCAAACTGTCCACTGAGATCTTCGACCTTCAGTACAAGTCATAACTTCACTCCATCTGGAAGCATCCACTTAATCTAGTTGTCTTAAAAAAAACAACTTTTTTATGTTCTGTTTAATGTGTGGTGTTTAGATCAGCCATTTGGCGATACTATCTCCATTTATGGTTTCTCTATCATTTTCCTATGTGCTCCATTAGATGGCGCTAAAGATTCACCATGGCTGAATCACTGAACCAGAGACAAAATGAGCTCGAGTGTTTGACCTCACAGCTTTATAACTCTGACCCTTAATATTACAGAAGGGGGGCGGACGATCAGGCATCATGTACCAATAAAACATTATACAGCGTAGACATTTAAATCTTTCTGTTGTGTAAACTTAAAATGTTCCACAGCCAATTTTGAGAAGCCAAAATAAATCTGTGCTGAGAACATTAATGTAGCTTTCACAACTGGTGATAATCAGAGCTTCATTTTTGAACTAAAATCCTTCGCAGCACCCCTACTGATCTGATGAGCTGTGAAAACGTTGTGGTCCGAGAACAAAGCCCCCTGAGACCAGAAATGGCGTGTCCTGTGTCACGTACACTCAGGGACCGCCGGGCCCCGTTATTAAAGAGAACTGGGATCATACGGCAGGAATCAAAGCGAAGGGGGCCAGCGGGACATGAAAAGCTACAACGATAGAAGGACACAGAGATGGGAGACAAAAGAGCAAAAAAATAAAAAAACATTGTGGAGTGACCTCTGACATTTTAGCTCCGCCCCTTCTACATGTAACCTGCAAGCACACTGTGAGAATCAACAATGGATTCTGGGAAAGACAGGAGGAGGGCTTTCTTTTTTCAATACAAACAACATCTGTGTGGATGTGTGTGAGGCACACTGGACTGTGTGTGTTTTTGTTGTTGTTTTTTCAACTCCCTCTCCCCGCCCCAAGATTAAATTGTATCATGTGATGCTCAATAACTCCTTTACTAGGAAAAAAACAAATGTTTTTTTTTTGTTGTTTTTTTTACAAAATTACTTAGATTTTTTTTTTTTTTCTTTTGGAAAATTTCCGGTTTATGTGACCTTTAACAGCACAAAAAAAAAAAAAGAAGCTTTGTTTAAACAGGACCTCTATGCCGTTGTTTGTGCGCTCTTTACTCTGTTTGCATAATTGTGAGGTTTGTTTCCTAATCTGGTCAAAAGTTTCATACCGTAAAACTTGCTCATTTTTGATTCTGCTAACATTCTGGACAGCTGTAGCCATTTTCCAGTATAATAAGAGAAATAAAAAGACAAAAAGTGCAGGGCCCACAGCAGGTAATCTCAAATGCTGTTCCAGGACCAGATTGCTATTCCTAAATTAGCTGCCTACAGTCCTTGACTGTTTTATAAAAGATCTCTGCAGAGGGAGAAAGCGGTATATCAGATAACAAACATGTCGTCCATCTGGAGAACAACTCTCAAATGCAAAAAACAAACAAAAAATCATGCGAAAATAGAAGCTCCCACTTTGAAATTGTTTCTCAACATTTTTGGTATTCTGTAGAAAAATGGAAGCTTTTTAAGCTAAAAAAAAACAGCAGGAACTGGTTAACCGTTAGCTGCTAGTAATGCTAAAGCTAACATCTGTTTCAGAGATTTTGCCACAAGATGTCTTTGTGTGTCATCTTGTGTTGTTACTGCACACTACTACAATACTCTGTGTAATCATCAGACTTTTTGTAGGCTCAACTTTTTAAGCTAACGTTTCATTAAAGCTAGCTTTTCTAGATTTGGCTCTTGTTGATGGAATTTACTCTGAACCTCTCCACATTTCAAGCTTGTTTTGAGTATAAATCCAGGCCTGTATTTTTTTTACTGTTTGTTGCTTCGAGCTGATACCAGTCCTGATCCTGGGTTTGGCCTTTAAGTCTGCTTCATATTGTGTTTGTTTTAAAAATGCGAGCGAGAAGTTGAGTTGGTTAATATTGCAGCAGTTTTCATCGTCAGAAGCAGATGTGCAGAAACGCACCCCGATGAGAAGATGGACAGACTTGCTGCTTTTAGAATGTGATGTAGCTTCTTACACCTTTAAGCACATTAAAATATGATCAGTTTTATATCTGCTTACAGTGGTGGGATGAAGGCGCTCTAGTCCAATGAGAACTTAATCAAACTTTGTTGCCTACCTGCATAACACGAATGCTTCACGTCACGTTAAAAACGACAGATTGTGGTATCACTTCTGATCTAGAAGAATTAATTATAAGTAATTACAGTCCCAGAGCTGGTCTAATATTTTGGTGAAGATCACCTTGAAGGTATGAACAACATTCTCTTTATCATTAAAATATTTGGCTTCAGTTAATTTTTTTTTTTTTTGATTGTGTCTTTACTGTTTGTTTTCTTATCTATATATTCTCATTGTTTGTCTTTTGAATTTGTGTTAGGGATGCTATGATCAGGTTTTTTATTGCCAATTCCAATTCCGATCATCCACGTCTTCTTTTTCTCGATGTAGCCAAACTCTGTCAAGTGCTTGTTTTATAAATGTCATATTATATCCGTCGTGTTGAATGTAGCACAACGGATAATTACCTCGGGGCAATAATTACCTTTGAGGTAATTATCCGTCGCCATACCCAAACGTCCCCATTCACTCTGAGTGTTAGTTAACACGACAGGATTTGTTGCAGCGCCCATGTACAATGTGAAGGAACGAGTCGATTAGCTGCACAGACAGGCTGCCAAGTGAGATACAAGAGACAGTGATCGCCGATCACTGATCATACACTTTTTAACGGAAATGGGCCAATTATGATCGGTGGCCAATCGATCGCCACACCTCTAAGTCGCGTCTTTCATTCTCTAAGTTATTGTTTTTCACCTCAACCTCCATTCTGCTCCCCGTCCCAGCTGTTACTCATTCCCTCATTTGCCTCTACCGTCTCCCTTCCTCAGCTGCATCCACTCACCTATAATTATCTCTTCTGTTTTTGTCATTTCTACATCTCCTTTAGTAGTACTACTATTTTCCAATTTTGTCAATGACGCATTTGTTAGGACAATCCATTTTTGGTTTGCACCCATAAAAAAACCCCCAAACCTCTCTGCCAAAACAGCGTGTCCTGCTATTGACTCCTGTTTGGTGTAATTTGTAAAATTTGTCAACTGAAATCTGAACATACTTGACAGGAATTTAGTCAAACATGCATCATCGGGAGCCGTACACAATATTGATATTTTTATAGCTTTCCATTATTTCTTAGTGGCACCACAGTTCATGTTCCTCTAAATAAGTCTGTGTTTATGAGTAGACACGTTCATTGGGAGAGTGAAGTGCAGCACAGCGCTAATGCTGTTAAGCGAAGTCCCATCGTTGATGGAGAGGGCTTCAGGGGCAGATGTGCATGTAAATGACACGCGATCACATGACGTGGGACATGGGGGGGGGCGCAGAAACCGTCACGTCATTCAGCAGCCGCTGGCGACCATCTGCTGCACACTCTGAGACGTTTCCTGCTACCGTTCAGCCTCTTCATCGTCCATCATTTATGTACGTAATAGTTACAGAAATTGAAGCAGAAGGAATTGAATTTGTGTTGTGAGAAATTTCTGCTTGGATCCCCACCACTATACCTCATCCTGTCAGTCACATGCTTTTAAATTCACATACAGCTGCATCTTGTGAGTGTTATTTAGCCGTAATTAACCCAGGCTTCTAATTGGTATCTTGTTATCCAAGGAGTGTGTGAAAAAAAGGGGGTAAGTGTGTAATTGACAGATAGTCAAAGACAAGTGTGTTGCTTTTTCTAGGCAGATGGATTTCACATTCACAGAATAGATGGAAGTCGACGCTCACCTCCCCACTGATAGACAGACACAGATATACAGGAGGGTTATTTAAAGCCCACTTCCGATGCCAGGGATACAGTAACCATGGCTTCCGTTTTGTGAGTGTGTGCACACACACGTCCTCCACATGAACCCTTGTCAGACACCTCCTGCTTCGAAGGCAGAGGAAGTTCAGGGAACTTGTTGCTGCTTCACTTTAACGTTCGTCTGGTTCGTTCTACTGAACGGCAGCGTGAAATATTCATGTTCATTCTTCCACCTTGAGCTTTTTCCACATTTTTCTTATGTTACAGTTACAAACTTCACACATCATTATCGTGTGTGAAAAAAGTTCTTGGGGGGGGGGGGGGGGGGGGGGGGGGGGGGGGGGGGGGGGGGGGGGGGGGGGGGGGGGGGGGGGGGGGGGGG